>PVJI01029337.1:0-15418 GCA_004026765.1 Micronycteris hirsuta
GAACAATCTAACATTAGCCAGAGGGGAGGGGGGAGGGGACAATGGGGAGAGGGGTTTTCAGGAACCACTGTGGAGGACATATGGATAGAACCAGGGGCGAGGAGGGAGGCAGGGAAGGGAGGTGGGGTTGGGGGGGTGCGGGAGGGGAGAGGTTGCAGGCAAGTGTAATTGAAAAACAATAAAGTAATTATTAAAGAAAATAAAAAATAAATAAAATAATTACACCTCCATCTTGGCCAGAAATCCTGTGTAGGTCTTTTTTCTGAGGTGAGTCTCTTGTAGACACCATATATGTGAGTCATATTTTCTTATCCATTCATCTACCCTATGTCTTTTGATTGGAGCATTTAATCCATTTAGATTGAAGGTTACTACTGATAGATACTTACTCACTGTCATTTTTTTCTTTTATACCTGTGTTCTTCTCTCTCACACTTATACCCTCATCTTCTTAAAGCAGTTCCTTTAGCCTGTCTCTCAATAATGGTTTGGTGGAAGTGTATTATTTTAACATTCTTTTGTCTTGGAAACTCCTTATTTCACCTTCCATTTTAAATTACAGCCTTGCTAGCTAGTGGAGCCTTGGTTGCTGGACTTTGCTTTTCATCACTTGGAATATTTCTTGCCGTTCCCTTCTGGCTTATAGTTTTTCTGTTGAGAAATTGCTGCTAGCCTTATCAGAGTTCCCTTGTATGTTACTTCCTGTTTCTCCCTTGTTGCCTTTAAGATTTTCTCTTTGTCTTTAAAATTTGGCATTTTAATTATGATGTGTCTTGGAGTAGGTCTCTTTGGGTCCATCTTGATTGGAAAACTCTGTGCTTCCTGGAACTGCATGGCTTTTTCCCTCTCCAAGTTATGGAAATTTTCTGTCATTATTTTTCAAACAGATTTTCTATTCCTTGCTCCTTTTGTTCTTCTTCTGGTATTCCTATGATGCAATTGTTCTTATGCTTCATATTGTCCCGAAGTTCCCTTAATCTATCCTCATACTTTTTGAGTATTTTTTTGTTTTGTTGCTTTACCTGGGTATTTCTTTCTACCTGTCTTCCTGCTCACTGATTCAGTCTTCTGCTTCTTCCTGCCTGTTTGTAACTCCTTCTAGTGTATCTTTTATTTCAAATATTGTATTCTTCATTTATTCCTTGTTCTTGTTTATAGTTTCTATTTTCTTTTTCATGCTGCTATAGTTCCTATTCAGTTCCTTGTAGTTTTCAATGTTCCTTGATCATCTTATAGCCTTTTTTAAAGTTCTATATTTGATATATTGCTTTCCTCAATTTCATTTAGCTCTTTTACTGGGAATTCTTCCATTCTTTTTGATTGGGGGTTCTTTCTTTGTCTTCCCATTTTAGGTGAGTCTTTGTTTCTGCATCTCAGGAGGCTCTGCCCTCATGGGGTGGACTTCTATAGTAGGAGTTTTGTAGGACTCAATGGTGCAGTCTCTTTTATCTCCTCATCTGGATGCTCTATGGTTACCCTTTCTTCCATTTGTGTGGGCTCTCTTGTTGTGCTTGGGCTTTACATGTTGGTGGCTTCTTTGTTGTTGGGTTCTCCCCTCCAGCAGCCTTACTGGTAGTCACAACTTCCACCTTGTCTTGTATGCTGTTGTATAGGTGTTGGTTTTCAATGCAGTATTACCAAACAACCAAACCTATGCCAGGAAAAATTACCCCCCTACCACATCAGCAATGTCAACCAAAATTGAGCAAAGATTAATAAAGGTGAAGAGAAATTACAAATATTATAAGATATGACAAGGGCAATAAGAGATGACTAAAAGAAAGTAAAATGTTTTTGAGTGGGAAGAGGGAGGAGAATTGATAAGATAGGGATAGAAAGGAGGCAAAGAAAGGAAGAGAACAAAATTTAAAACAAGTAAAACACATAAGGACAAATAGAACAATGGTGTAGGATAAGGGAAGAGTATACTATGAGGTTTGAAGGAAAATTGAAAAGATATTGGACCAACAGGAGAAAAATTGCACAAAAACCACAGCAAGGTTGATAGCAATGGTAAGTAGATGTAGTCTAATAAAGGTAGAAAGAACAGTAATAAGAATATTGTACAAAAGCAAAAAGTAAATATGAGATGTCTACTATAAAGAATAATGATTTTGAGAGGATGGGGGAAGGAAACTAATAAGAATAAGGAGTAAAGCCAAGGTTGAGAGAGGGAAAAAATGAAATAAAATTCCCCACTCAACTAGTCAGGGGCAAGGGAAAGGCAAAATTGAGTAAAACAGGGGGAGAATATTCTATGGGATTCAAAATACAAACAGTGAAGAAATGGGCATTCCTTTAAATAAGTACAGCAATAACCATGGTATTTTGCCCAACTAGCCACTGTTTATAAAAGATGTAGAGGAAATAAGTCTCCTATAAGCTGTCTTAAAAAAGAAGCACATTTATGCAAAGTTAGATGGAGGAAAAATAATGAGTATAATTAATAGGAATATGGCATAGTGTGAGAGAAAATAAAGTTTACAACAACAGTTATAATGCTCAGGAAGTCGGCAAAATGGATTAAGACCAGGGAAGGTTGCTGTGTGGGATTTGGAATAAGAATGATATGAAAAAATATATATAATCTGAATAAAACAAATAAAAAGCAAAGGACCAACAGTAATGAGTTATTTGGAATATGAGTGGAGTGAGAGAAGAAAAGTAAAATGCAATATGAAAAGGAGAAAAAAACAAAGAAACATACTAACAAACAAAAAAACAAAAACAGACTTAAAAAAAGAAAAGAAGAAAGAAATTTAAAAAACACGCAAGTTCCGATGAGGAGTAAGGTGAAATTTGTCTCAGCTGTTGGTATTCACCTTCTGACTTCTTTCTGGATCTGTCTCTGGTTTTCTCTGGCTCTAGTTCAGGGGTGGGTGGTCCAACTTTTGGCAACACTGCCTGTATCTCCTTCCCCTGCCTCTAGAGGGAGCTTCTGTTGCAATCAAAAGGGTGAGGTCTCTGTGTCTTGCCTGGGAGGCACTATTCAGTCTTCTGTGAAAATTATGGATGCTTTCCCCTGCCTCTATACCTCCCATATAAGTCTGTCCCAGTTTATTTCCAATAATGTATCGTTTCTGCTTAAATAACTGTCCATTCTACAGGAGGCTGGGGACAATCTGTGTAAAAGTGTCAGCTGTCCCTGCTTTGTGTAGTCTGCGTTCTGTGTGTGAACCAGTTCTGAATGGTGCCCTGAACCTCCTTTGTTGTACCCTTTCTTAACTTCCTGTTTTGGTGGTTAGTGAAATAGGGCCATAGTGGGGAGTTCAAAATGGGCCCTTTTAGGCATTAGCCTTGCTGTCTTACTCTTGCAGGGAAAAAAACCGCTGCTAGTTGTTAAGCCTGCCTAGCCAGTTTTGAAGATCTTCTCAGCTTCAGCAGGTGCTGGGGGGTTGGGTTCATTTTCCCTTTTTTTGGTTCCTCCAAGGAAGGGGGCTCAGTTGGGCTGCAATAATCACAGGTGCCCAATTTCCAGCACACAGTCCTCAGAGCACTGTGTGGCCTGCAGTCTCCATTCCACAGTTGCACCAGACTGGTGTCAATAAACCATCTTGCTTTGCACCCCTTAGATCAATCTGTGAGGTGCTTTGAGTTGGAACAATTGCTCCCACAATCTTCCCTCCTTGTTGGCTGCTCATCTGCACATATGAGGTCCCTGCTCAATGCATTTAAGTTCCTCTTTTGAAAAAAGTCTGTGTGGGTGTCCCTTCCACTCTGAACCACTGTCCAGCTTTCCACACGCTCAAACTTTATGGCAAGTCAAGATTCTATCTCAGTCATAGCCAATCACTGCCCACCTCTTCTGGCTCCAGGTGCTGCCAGGATTCGTCCCACTCTCTGGTACTAACCTGGCTGGTGACCGATACCCCAACTTGGATGTGCAGCCAGCTGTATGCATGTGTGATGTTTTCGCCAATGACTTTACGCATTCATGTCACTCCTGGTGCGAGTCTGTGATTTCCCCACCCCGGAAGGGGAGGGAGCCATTAGGCTGCTATTCCTGACTAGGCTTTCCTCAGATGCTGTCCACATGGCAGCCATGGTTTCAGGTGCCACACCCAGGGACTTTCCCTGTCTGCCTATGAAACATCCTTCCTGCTCATTTTGAAGTGTCCTCTGCACACTTTGGCTTCCAAACTTCAAATCAGCTAAGATTGTGTTGGCTATTCACTTTGGTTTTCAGAAGATTAGCTTAGTTTCCCAGTTGGGTGCACAAGCAACTGGGCTCAGCTCCCATCTACTTCACCACCATCTTCATCCCTGTCATTATTTTTTCACATAGGTTTTCAATTTCTTGCTCTCTTCTCCTTCTGGCACCCCCATGATACAAATGTTGGTATGCTTGAAATTGTCCCCGAGACTCCTTATACTATCTTTATATTTTTGATGTTATGATTGGGAGCTTTCTTCTTTTTATCTTCCAAATCTCTGATTTGATCCATGGCTTCATCTACTCTACTGATGATTCTTCATAATGTATTCATTTCAGTTCATGTATTCTGTTTCTGACTGGTTCTTTTTATGTTTTCTATCTCTGTTTTATGTTTCCTGTCTCTTTGTTGAATTTCTCACTAAGTTCATCTACTCTTTCCCTAAGTTCATTGAGCATCCTTATACCCAGTGATTTGATGTCTGCATCTGGTAGACTGCTTGTCTCCATTTTGTTTAGTTATTTTTATTTAGTTTTGTTCTGCTCTTTCATTTGAGACATGTTCCTTTGTCTCCTCATTTTGGCTACCTCCCTGTGTTTGTTTCTATGTATTAGGTATAGAGCTGCTATGTCTCACTGGCTTGGTAGGAGCTGTCCTATAGGATCCAGTGGCACAGCCTCTCCAGTCTCCAAGCTGGGAGCTCTTGGTGTGCCCCAGCCCCCACCATTCAGGCTTTGTACTTATATTGTAGTTGAAAATTGATTGTTGTTGAGACCTCAATGGGGAGGGTTTTACCCCAAGGCACACCAGCTTCAAAGACTGGCTGTGACCACTATGGGGAATCCGTTGTGCAGTGGCCAACCCCAAAGAACAGGAGTCTGCCCCTTTAGTGTGTCACTTGTGACAGTGATTGGGTGGTACTTCGATGTGGTCTGAAGCTGTCCGCTGGGTGTGCTGATTTTGACGCCTTTTTGAAGGTGAAGGCCAAGGTCAGCCACCACCTATGCCCTTCCAGGAACCACCGGGCATGAGCTACAAAGCAATCTGCAGATGACTGCTACTCATGCTGCACTTGGAGGTACCCAGGAGAGACCAAGCTGTAAACCAAGGCTGGCTACCACTTGTGTCATGGGCCACTTAGCAAGAGGTACAAAAGGATGATGGGGCCAAAACTGCTTGTTTGAGAGATTTTAGATAAATCCAAAGCATGAGCCATAACACATCATTTGTAAGGAAAATACACTGGAAATATCTTGGATGGGTCTGTAAATTGGGTGGGATGGGGCCTCAGGGGATCTCCATAGTAAAGCAAACTGTGTTAGCCAGGTTGATGGAGACTGATATGTCACCCACCTACCTGCTCTGTGGGGATGGGGCTCAGGAAAGGAATAATGGCCTCTGCCAGCAACTCTGTCTGTGACAAAGCTGCCCCTCCAGCTCTTGTCCTGATGTCAGACAATTCAATTCCTCCCTATATGTCTCTGGTGCCTTTCAAGGTGCTACCCCAGGGATCGAGCTCAGAGTGAGAGTCTAATAAAGTCTGTTGCAGGTCCTTTACGATGAACACATGGGACTCCTGTAGACCTCCATCTCATTCAGCCAAAATTCCCACTTATTTTTACAGCCAGAAGTTATGAGGACTTCTCTTCCTGGCACTGGAACCCTGGGCTGGTGAGCCTAGTGTGGGGCTGGGAACCCTCACTTTTCAGGGAAGACCACCACAGCTGAGATATATCCCTCTCAACTTTTATCCTCCACATGTGGGCGTGGTGCCATTCTGTTCTGCACTTCCACCCCTCCTACCAGTCTCAATGTGGCTTGCTCTTTATATCCTTAGTTGTAGGATAAATCTAGTTCTGATCATCTAGATTTCAGGTGGTTCTCAATGATGGTTGTTTTTTAGTTTAGTTGTAATTTAATGTGGTTATAAGAGGATTTGAGTACTGTATTTACTTATATCACCATCTTGACCCAATTGCCTTCCTGAACTTGGCTGTTAGGCTTCTGTCAGACCTGTCCCTAGACAACCTTAGCCTTTCTCCTTCTCACCACTTGTACCCAAGATTTCAACCTCATCAGAGCACTTGCTGCTGCTCCCCAAAACTTGTAAGCTCATTCCCACCTGTGTCTTTTTGTTCATGCTCTCCCTTCTGCTTGGGATAGCCCTATTCTATTCCAAGTTCAATCATCAGTGCTGAAATATTTCTGTCCCCTCATGTTGCTACTGGTCCTGGATTATGGGATTTTCTTCTGTATTCCCACTGTCTCCTTTGTTTCCTAATCATTCATCCTTATTACAGAGTATGCAATCATATCCAGATTCATGTGTTCCCAGGACTGGGAGATCCTTGAAAGCAGGGGTTTTGTCAGAGTTGCTCTATCATCTCTGCCTGTAGCTCTTGTGTACAGGAGACACACACAAGGCCAGTTTCCTGTCCCCATCTGTCTTCATGGTCCCAGTCTATGTACATCCTTTCTCTGCTGGTGGTTTTCCTCTCCTTAAAATATTAGAATTTCATTGTCAAATGTCATAAATTAATTTCATATTCAGAGTATTGTTTGTTTCTGATGTTTTGTGGTGGTAGTAGTGTTTTGTTTTGTTATGTAGTGTTTTGTTTTATTGTATGTCTATATCACCCTGGCTACCAGACCCTGGAGGCTTAATCGAAACCCGAGAGGAGTCTGTCATCAGTCAGTTAAACAGCAGCCTCTACCTGTGGAAGTCAAGAAAGATGGACCAAAAAGAAAGACACATAGAGATAGGCTCAGCAGTATAACCACAGCCACAGCCACAGAACTTTGTAAAATATAAGACTTTTTGCCCGTATTCCTTCTACAAGGTCCTCTCACCACTTAATGATGTAGAGAAGCCAGGGACCCTAATTACTTTAACTTAGCAGATGGAAAAGCTAAGGCACCAAAGAAGTGGAAGGGTCACTAATGCCTCTCAGAAGAATGCTACTTCCTACACAGAAGGTCAAGAATGACTTCCAGGATGAGCCTGGACTAGGGTGCAAAATTTAAAGTGATACTTATTTTGGAGCTTATGTAATTTCAGATATTGGCACCTGAGAATAGGAGCCTGTGGGGTAGACAAGGCAGCTGAGGCTGCAGATTCTGGGAGATCAGTGTAGGAGATTTGATGGGATATTTTTATGAAAGTGTCCTACAAAACTGTCAGGATGGTGGTTAGGATGGGTTGAGGGTGATGAGTCGAGGGGGTACACAAATTGAAGTCACAAAACAAGTATCCCCAGAATTCACAGGACTTGGGAATGAATATAGCAGCATGTAGATCACCCAGATACATCTGAAAGAGGTAACCCATTGGAGTAATGGCAGTCCTAGGCAGTATTATACCCACAGAGGCAGAACCCAGAGTAACCCGATAGAGAGATGGCCATCAGAAGTTTCAGAAGGGCTCAGAAGACAGTTTCTTGACTGGTTTACTACATGCCTCTGGGTTGGTCCCCTTCTCTTGGGGCCTCAGAGTCCACATTTGGACACACTCTGTCATGCAGGGTGTTTTGGCTCCAAGCTCTCTTCTACCATGAATCTGGCCCCTAGCCCAGCCACTGAGCCCAGAAAGAAGCCAGTAGTAGGGAGCTACTGGTATCAGACACTCTGAAGAGAAATCCACTTTGTATGAGTCTGAGCAAGCTGTTGTGCACAGAACCCTTGATTTAGACTATTTCAGTAATCCCAATTCATCATTTTGAAGGTCTTTTAAGAAAATACCTGTGCCATTTTCTAAATGCCATTATGCATTCAAGCCTTTTGCAGCCATCTTAACAGGCTCACATGCCTATATGCATTCTCTGCTACTACATCTCACATGTCACTGAGTGTGCCTGGTCTCCCTTTGACAGACATCCCTGGTTATGTGGAATTGTAGTGATGATGCAGGGAAGAGACTGAGAGTACCAAACATGAGACAGACCATGCAACAGGCACTCTGTGAAAAGCTGTGGAAAATTCCATAACAGGAAAGTCCTACCTGGCCCTCATCACTTCTGTCTTTTGAGAGCCTGAGCCTGTACTCGGAGTTCCCTTTACCTGCAGGGCAGTGACCCCAGCAAGCCTTCTAGGAGTACCATTGTGCCTAAGGTGCAGTGCTTAAATCTGAGACCTAGCTGTCAGACTGGTCAGCAATGAGTTTCAGCTTCACTACTTCTTAGCTCTCTGACCCTGGGAAAGTAAGCCGACCTCTCTGTGCCTCAGTTTCTTTGTCTTTAAAATGAAGATAATAGCATATCAACTTCCCAGCGTTAGGGTGAAAATTAGATGCTGTAATGTCTATAAAGCTCTGAGAACAGTACCTGGCATGTAGTAACTGTACATAAGTATTATTCTTACAGTCTTCACAGAACTACAAATAGGAGTGGCAAGTGTGGAAGCTAGAAAATAAGTTAGGCCACTGAGTGTGGGGGAATCAGAGCAAGGTCTGGACACTGAAGGTCTGTCTTCAGATTTTGGCTTCACTGTTCACTGGCAGTGGGACTTTATGCAAGTCTGGGCATTGGCATGAGCTCGCTTCCCATCTCTAAAAGGTGTAGAGACTTCCGAGGTCATGAATTTTTTTCCAGAAGGTGGTGAGTAAACGGATAGGACACTGTTTTGTACCCAGCAACACACATTTTGTCATCAAGTAGTGCATTGCTTCTCAGTGTAGTCCCAAGACCAGCAGCATCAGCATGACACAGGAACATGTTAGAAATGCAAAACCTAGTGAATCAGAAATTCCAGATGGTTGGCCCAGTAATTAGTGTTTTAACAAGCCCTCCAGGAAATTCTGATGCATAAAAAAGCTTGAGAATCACTGCTCTAATTCAACCTCATAGAGATAAGGAAATGGAGGACGAGAGAAGGCCTAAAGATAGCATATTCACAGGGAACAAGGTTCTGGGTAATGGGAAGTGATGGCCCTGAGGTAGTCCAGTGGGTTATACATGAGATCATGGTTTCTTTCTTGCCAAGTGGTACTTTTGCTAGGACATTAGTCTGAGCATTACCTAAGACCCTTTCTCCCAGGAAAAATACTCCAAAGGGCTCAGGCTGAACACAGAGCCTTTATACTTTCTCCTTAAAAATGTACAAATGGGACATTTTTAGGTGCTAGTCCCAGTGCTGAAAGTGAGGCTATTCCTTACAGAAGCATCTGTTGGCACTGCACAGGTGGTGGCCTAGTAGGGACACGGCCTGGGAGGAAAGAGACATTGTTCTTACATGTGCCTAACTAGACATTTCTCTAAGGAATAACCTCTCTTTTAGCCATAGTACTAGCACCCATAAATTTTTCCACATTTTGAGGAGGAAGCATCAGGGCCCCTTGTTAGCCTGAGTTCTTTGGGGTATATGCCTGAGAGAAGGGGTCTCAGCCCTTGCAATTCTCCCAGGGTGGAGGCCAGCCATAGTGAGGCTAAAGCCACTTTTCCAGTTTCTGGAGTAGAAGACAGTAAATATGAGCAGCAGTGGCCAGCCTGAGTGTGAGTTAGCTAATGCCTGCAGAGTAGTTAAAGGATGACAAATGACTCAAGTGTGGAGTTCCATATTTACCCAGTAACTCTTGTAACTATCTTCCTGGTGGGCTCTTGCCCTATAACTTTTGGCCTTCCAAAACTTCCCCAAACCAAACCTCTTTCTCTTCACAGTGATAAGTGGCAGGAATGCATGGAAGGAGCTCTCCAGATCCTCTACATCCCAAGGCCTCCTTGGCAATCTTGTTACCCTGGTGTGGGGAGGCACAGGAGCTTCCACCCATACAAGCAATAGCTCTGATTCACCAGGCAGTTAAGCAGTGCAAAGCTCCACTTCCCAAAACCTTGTAAGGAACTTTTCTCTCCCACATCATGCTGTCAGGTCACAACACATTTTTCCACCAGACCACCCACAGGAACTTCTGTTGTACACAGGCACTTCTATCCCCTCTCCCTCCTTGGAGAGGTTTATTTTTTTCCAGACATAATTGTTTCTTAATTTTTTAATTCCCTTTAAAGATTACAAGGAACAACCAACACAACAGTTGGTAAATTAGAAACATTAGTAATTGATCGAGTTTTCAACTGGCACTACTTTTCTGGCAATTAAAAATATATATATATATATATATATATATATATATATATATATATATATATATCCCTACCTCATGTGGCTCAGTGGATTGAACACCAGCCAGTAAACCAAAGGGTTGCCAGTTCAATTTCCACTCAGGGCACATGCCTGGGTTGCAGACCAGGTCCTCAGTAGGGGGCATGCAAGAGGCAACCACACATTGATGTTTCTCTCCTTCTCTTTCTCACTCCTTTCCCCTCTCTCTAAAAATAAATAAATAGAAGAAAGAAGATGGCGGCATGGTAGATGGGAGCAGAGCCCACATCCCCCTGTGCACAGGTGGAACATCTAAGCAATCTTCTGAGGAACAGAGTAAACAGTCAATGGAATCCAAGCTTATATGAAGTTTAGAGGCCAAAATTGTAGAGGGCCTTGAAAAAAACAAGAGGTAAGGAGATTGTGTTAGGATGGTAAAGTCCCTGGGACCAGCGCAGGGACCAAGGCTGATGATGCCCCCAGCTCAGTGCTTATGCAGGATCCTTGGATAAGACCCAATCAACAGCCCCTTGCCCTACAAAACAGGGAGGACAGAGTGGCACCAGGATGGATGTGGATGCTTGAAGTCACTATGGGGAATAAAGATGAAGTGGGAGATGAAAAGAGGTTGTATTCACCTGCTGGGACTGCGGTCACTAGCTAGGTCATTAGCAGAGAAATTGGAGAGCTGGGTGCCACCCAGAGAAGGGAGAAGAACTGGGTCGTGATGGACCCTAATCCAGATAGTCTGTGCTCTGGTTAGAAAGTTGGGCTGTGCGAAAAGCCGAGCACTTGTTAAGAAGAGCGGGCTTAAACAAGAGGATTTTTTAAATTACTTTATTGTTGTTTGATTACAGTTGTCTGCCCACCCCCCCCAACCCCAGCCAAACTCACCTCCCTCCCTTGCTTCTACCCTCCCCCTTGGTTTCCTCCAAAAGTACTTTATAGTACTTCCTGAAAACCCTTCTCCCCACTGTCCCCTCTCCTCTCCCCTCTGGCTATTGTTAGATTGTTCTTAATTTCAATGTCTCTGGTTAAATTTTGCTTGCTTTTTTCTTTTGTTGATTATGTTCCAGTTCAAGGTGAGATCATATGGTATATGTCCCTCACTGCCTTGCTTATTTTGCTTAGCATAATGCTCTCCAGTTCCATCCATGCTGTCCCAAAGGGTATAAGCTCCTTCTTTTTCTCTGCTGCATAGACTTCCATTGTGTAAATGTACCATAGTTTCTTGATCCACTCATTTGCTAATGGACACTTAGGTTGCTTCCAGTACTTGGCTATTGTAAATTGTGCTGCTATGAACATTGGAGTGCATAGGTTCCTTTGACTTGGTGTTTCAGGGCTCTTAGGGTATAATCCCAACATGGAATTGCTGGGTTAAAAGGCAGTTCCATTTTCAGTTTTCTGAGGAAATTTCATACTGTTTTCCACAGTGGCTGTACTAGTCTGCATTCCCACCAACAGTACAGTAGGGTTCCCTTTTCTCCACATTCTCTCCAACACTTGTTTGTTGATTTATTTATGATGGCCATTCTGACTGGTGTGAGGTGGTATCTCATTGTGGTTTTAATTTGCATCGCTTTGATGGCTAGCAATGCTGAGCATCTTTTCATATGTCTCTGGGCCCTCTGTATGTCCTCTTTGGAGAAGTGTCTGTTCAAGTCTTTTGTCAATTTTTTAATTGGGTTTTTTGTCTTCCTGGAGTGGAGTCATGTGAGTTCTTTATATATTTCAAAGATCAAACCCTTGCCCGAGGTATCATTGGCAAATATGTTTTCCCATATACTTGGTTCTCTTTCATTTTAATGCTGTTTTCTTTAGCGTTGCACAAGCTTTTTAATTTGATGAGGTCCCATGTGTTAATACTTTCCTTTATGTCCCTTGCTTTGGGGGACATAGCAGTAAAGATGTTGCTGCATGGAATGTCTCAAATTTTCCTGCCGATGTTTTCCTCTAGGACTTTTATGGTGTCGAGACTTATATTTAAGTCTTTTATCCATCTTGAATTTATTTTTGTGTATGGTGTAAGTTGGTGATCATTTCTTCATTTTTTTGCATGTAGCTGTCATTATTTTTTTTCATGTAGCTGTCCAGATCTCCCAATACCATTTGTTGAAGAGGATATTTTTAGTCCATTTTATGCTTCTTCCCCCTTGTCAAATATTAATTGACTGTAGAGACTTTGGTTTATTTCTGGGTTCTCTGTTCTGTTCCATTGGTCTATGTGCCTGTTTTTATGCCAGCACCAGGCTGTTTTGATTACAGTGGCCGTGTAATATAGTCTGATATCAGGTATTGTGATCCCTCATGCTTTTTTCTTTTTTCCCAAAATTGCTTCAGCTATTCAGGATCGTTTATGGTTCCGTATAAATTTCTGAAATGTTTGTTCTATATCTGTGAAATACGTCATTGGTGCTTTAATAGTTCTTGTGTTGAATCTATAAATTGCCTTGGGTAGTATGGACATTTTGATGATGTTGATTCTTCCAATCCATGAGCATGGTACATGCTTCCATTTGTTTGTGTTTTCCATGATTTCTTTCTTCAGTTTTGTATAGTTTTCTGAGTACAGGTCTTTTACCTCCTTGGTTAGGTTTATTGCTAGGTAGGTTATTTTTCTTGTTGCTGTATCAAATGGGATTTTTTTCCAGATTTCTTTTTCTGATATCTCATTCTTGGTGTACAAAAATGCCTTTATTTCTGATTATAGACATTGTTTCCCACTATTATGCAAAATTCATTTATTAGGTCAAGTAGATTTTTGGTGGAGTCTATAGATTTTCTAAGTACATTATCATGTCATTTGCAAACAATGACAGTTTTACTTCCTCCTTTCCAAAGTCATTTGGATGTCTTTTATTTCTTTTTCTTGTCTGATTGCTGTGGCTAAAACTTCCAGTACTATGTTGAATAGGAGTGGTGAAAGCCAGCATCTTTTTCTTGTTCCTGATCTTAGTGGGAAAGCTTTTAGTTTTTGAACATTGAGTATGCTGTTGGCTGTAGGTTTCTCATATATGGCCTTTACTGTGTTGAGGAATGATCTCTCTGTTCCTACTCTGCTGAGTGTTTTTTTAATCATAAATGGGTGCTGTACCTTATCAAATACTTTTTCCGCATCTATTGATATGATAATCTGATTTTTGTCTTTCATTTTGTTTATGTGGGGTTTTATGTTTATTGATTTGCAAATATTGAACCATCTTTGCATCCCTAGGATGAATCCCACTTGATCACAGTGTATGATCTTTTTAATGCATTGCTGGATGCAGTTTGCCAATATTTTGTTGAAGATTTTAGCATCTATGTTCATCGGCAATATTGGCTTGAAGATTTCTTTCTTTGTTATGTCTTTATCTGGTTTTGGGATTAGGATGATTCTGGCTTCATAAAAAGAGTTTGTGAGTGTTCCATCTTCTTGAAATTTTTGGAATAATCTGTAGAGGATGGGATTAGCTCTTTCTTAAATGCTTTGTAAAATTCTCCTGTGAACTGTGTAGTCCAAGGCTTTTGTGTATCGGAAGCTTTCAGATTAGTGTTTCAAATTCATCAGCTGTTATTTGTCTGTTCAGGTTTTCTATTTCTTCTTCATTGAGTTTTGGAAGATTCCATTTTTCTAGAAATTTGTCCATTTCACCTAGGTTTTCAAATTTCTTGGCATATAGTTCTTCATAGTAATTTCCTACAGTCCTTTGTATTTCTGTGGTATCTGTTGTAATCGCTCCTCTTTCATTTCTGATTGTGTTTATTTTGGTCCTGTCTCTTGTTTTCTTGATAAGCTTGCTTAAAGGCTTGTCAATTTTGTTTATCTTTTCCAAGAGCCAGCTCCTGGATTCATTGATCCTTAGAATTGTGTTTTTAGTCTCTATGTCATTTAATTCTGCTCTGATCTTGGTTATTTCCTTCCTTATACTTGTTCTGTGCTGTCTGTTATCGTTCCTCGAGTTCTTGTAGGTGTAGGGTTAGGTCGTTTGTTTGAAATGTTTCTATCTTTTTTAGGTAGGCCTGTATAGCTATGAACTTCCCTCTCAGGATGCCTATGAGCTTCCCTCTCAGGTGCCTTAAGTTTTGGATTGCTATGAGTTCATTTTCATTTGTTTCCAGAAACTTTTTTAGTTCTTCCCTAATCTCATTCCTGACCCACTCCTTGTTTAATAGCATGCTATTCAATCTCCATGAGTTTGAGTGCTTTCGGGTTTTTTTTTCCATGAGGTTAGTTTCTAGTTTCAGTCCTTTGTGGTTGGAGAAAATGCTTGATAGGATTTCACTTTTCTTGAATTTGTTGAGGCTTGTTTTGTGTCCTGTCATGTTGTCTCTCTTTGAAAATGTTTCATGTGCATTTGAAAAGAATGTGTATTTAGCTTCTATGGAATGAAAGGCTCTCTCTCTATATATATATATATCAGTTAAGTCCAGTTCATCTAGGACATTGTTCAATGCCACAATATCTGTTGATATTTTGTTTGGAAGATCTGTCCATTTTTGAAATCCCCTACGGTGGAGTGGGTTGTTGAAATCCCCTACGATAATTGTGTTGCTGTCAATATCTTTCTTGAAGTCCTCCGAGATTTTATGTATTTGGGTGCTCTTATGTTGGGTGCATATATATTTACAATGTTTATGTCTTCTAGATGGATTCTTCCCTTGAGTATTATGAAGTGCCCTTCTGGATCATTTTTTATGGCTCTTTTTTTGAAGTCTCTTTTGTCTGATATCAGTTTTGCTACCCCAGCATTTTGGGTTTTTTTTTTTCTCTCCATTTTCTTGGAATATTTGTTTCCAGGCATTCGCTTTCATTCTGTATAGGTCTTTTGTTCTGAGGTGGGTCTCTTGTAGGCAGAATATGTGTAGGTCAAGTTTTCTTATCCATTCAGCTGTTCTGTGTCTTTTTTTTTTATTTTTTAACTATATTTTATTGATTATGCTGTTACAGTTGCCCCATTTCCCCCCTTCACTCCCCCCTCCCCCTTACCCCTTCCCCTCCCTTTAGTTTTGTCCATAGGTCCTACACATAAGTCCTTCTGCTCCTGTACTTCCTATACTGTTCTAACCTCCCCTCGTCTGTTGTCTACCTCCCATTTATGCTACTTGTTCTGTGCCCCATTCCCACCCTCTCCCCCTACCACTCCCCTGTTGATATTCCTCCATACCTCATATAACTCCCTTCAACATTT
>PVJI01029338.1:0-15415 GCA_004026765.1 Micronycteris hirsuta
ACAGCATGGATGGAACTGGAGAGCATTATGCTAAGTGAAGTAAGCCAGGCAGTGAGGGACAAATACCATATGATCTCACCTTTAACCAGATCATAACCAACAAAAGCAGAAAGCAAGCAAAACATAACCAGAGACACTGAAATTAAGAACAGTCTAACAATAGACAGGGGAGAGGGGGGAGGGGACAATGGGGAGAAGATTTTTCAGGAATCACTGTAGAGGACACATGGACAGAACTAAGAGGGAGGAGGGAGGCTGGGGGGGGGGAGGTGGGACGGGAGGGGAAGGGAGTGGGGAGGGGAGAGTCTGCAAATAACTGTAATTAAACAAACAAACAAACAAAAAAGCAGGCACAGAAAAAAAAAAGAACTGGGGAGTGAGCAAGACAGACCTCACAGCCCAGAGTTTTAGTGCAGGGAAATAAAGCCTCAATCCTCTTATTGAAAATACCTGGGGTGGGGGGTGGTTGAGGCAGCAGCGGAAGAGACTCCCAGTGTCACAGGAGAGTTCATTGGAAAGACAAACAGGGTCCTAGAACATACACAAACCCACCCACCCAGGAATCAATGCCAGAAATGTCCAATTTGATTGTGGGTAGCGGGGAAGTGACTGAAAACCGACAGAGAGCAGAGCAAGCTGCACTGTTCCCTCTCAGACCCCTCCCCCACATACAGCATGGCAAGGCAATGACGTGGGTTACCCTGCCCTGGTGAACACCTAAGGCTCCACCTTTTACTATGTAACAGGCATGTTGAGACAGAAAAAAAGATGTCCCAAATAAAATAACAGATCAAAGTTCCAGAAAAAATACAACTAAGCAACCAAGAGAGAGCCAACCTATCAGATGCACAGTTCAAAGCACTGGTAATCAGGATGCTCACAGAATTGGTTGAATATGGTCACAAATTAGATGAAAAAAATGAAGGCTATGCCAAATTAAATAAAGGAAAATGTACAGGGAACCAACAATGACAGAAAGGAAACTGGGTCTCAGATCAACAGTGTGGACAGAAGGAGAAGAGAAGTATTGAACCAGAACAGAATGAAGAAACAAGAATTCAAAAAAAATCAGGAGAAGCTTAGGAACCTCCAGGACATCTTTAAACGTTTCAACTCCAGAATCATAGGGGTACAGAAGGAGAAAAGGAAGAGCAAGAAATTTAAAACTTATTTGAACAAATAATGAAAGAGAACTTCCCCAATCTGGCAAAGTAAATAGACTTCCAGGAAGTCCAGGAAGCTCAGAGAGTCCCAAAGAAGTTGGACCCAAGGAGGAACACACCAAGGCACATCATAATTACATTACTTAAGATTAAAGATAAGGAGAGAATCTTAAAAGCAGCAAGAGAAAAGGAGACAGTTACCTATAAAGGAGTGCCCATGATACTGTCAGCTGATTTCTCAAAAGAGACCTTATAGGCAAGAAGGGGCTGGAAAGAAGTTTATCAAGTCATGAAAGGCAAGGACATACACCCAAGATTACTTTCTCCAGCAAAGCTTTCATTTAGAATGGAAGGGCAGGTAAAGTGTTTCCCAGATAAGGTCAAGTTAAAGGAGTTCATCATCATCAAGCCTTTATTATATGAAATGTTAAAGGGACTTATCTAATAAAAGGAGATAAAAAATATGGACAGTAAAATGACAACAAACTCACAGTTCTTAACAACCTCACCTAAAACAAAGACAAAAACAAACTATGCAAATAACTAAAACAGGAATATAATCACAGAAATGGAGATCACATGGAGGGTTAGCTGCAGGGGAGTAGATGGGGAGAGGGGGAAAAGGTACAGTGAATAAGTAGTGTAAATGATAGGTAGAAAATAGACAGGGGGAGGTTAAGAATAGTATAGCAAATGTAGAAACCAAAGAACTTATTATATGTATGACCTATGGATATGAACTAAAGGGGGGCAGAATGTAGGTGGAAGGGGGTATGCAGGACAGAGGGGAATTAAGGGGGCAAAATGGGACAAGTGTAATAGCATAATCAATAAATTATATTAAATAAATAAATAAGTAAATATAGTTGAATTGATTTATTCAAGACTTTAAGAGATAGGCATACATTTATTTTACTCTCCCATATCCCATATTTTCCTATGAAAAAGATTTTATTCTTGAATTAGCCTCAGGTGGCTAAAACATAAAAATATTCAAATACCTTTTTATATGCCAATCAGCATACTCTATATCTAACGGTATTGGCCAAGTATACACTGGATAGATATGATAGGGGACTCTAGAGTTGGAAAATTTCAGTTTAAGGTAAAAAACTATAAACCTGGCAAATAATGTTTATGTTTAAGTCTTTGTTTCAGAAAACCGCAGATAAGGCTGATCCTGGCTCCTGGGAAAACAGTCAATCACCTGGGGCACTGCTAATGATTACCTCCTGGGGACAACTGGAGGCATCTGGGCCTTTGTGAGACAGACCACCACCCGCCCCTGGGAGCAGCTAACTGCTCCCGACAGGAATGCCTCGGTGCTGCTTACCTAATCCCCGGGACTTCAAAGCTCTTACCAACCTGCTTATACCCTGGTATAAAAACACTGGCCTGGACAAAGAGAGGGGAAGATGGTCTGTTAGGGTAAAAACCTATCTTCTCAGACCACTGGCCATCTGAATAAAGCACCTATAAAGATTCAATCACTGTCATTGCTTATTGGGTTTGGTAGTGACAGGCAGCACAAATGCCGGTCTGTTTTCCAGTTACAGATCTTTGGCTCCAAATCTCTACGTTGGCACTGTGCAAAAAGTGTTCACATAGCAAATATAAGACTTTTATTCTTATAAAGATCTGCTTGCAAGGTTGATCCTCAACTGAAAGCTGGGAATATATTTTAAGAGAATTCTCATCACCCTAAGTGACAGAGTGGTTCGCTGTGCCTAAACGGATTGTATAAAAAATATAATTTATTCTAAATATCTGTTTTCCATCTGGCAGTCTAGAATGCTAGGTAAAATCTACCTAATTGACTAATATTCAATAAAAGCCTAAGAATCTAAGTTTCTAATGAGATTCCTTGCAGACGATGTTTCGTATGTGTCTTCACAACTCTTTTCTGTGACAATTAAGCACATTCTCTGTTACTCCGCTGGGAGAGGACTCTGGAATCTTATGCTTAGGTTTCTCCAAACTTCTTCTCATGCACCTTTTCCTTCTGCTAGTTTTACTTTCTAGTCTTATACTGTAAAAAAATATCAGTGGGTAAACTATATACTGAGTGTCGCGGATTTCGTCCCACAAAATCCGTGGGGTGGACCGCACCGATTGCATGAATCAAACTCACCCAGAGACACGCTTGGAGAATAGAGTCCAGCTGCCATGGGCCTTTCGCTCCATCTTCAAAAGACGTTGGGCATAGCTCAGCCAGGCTTTTTATTAGAAGTTTTAGGACACATTTACATTGGATTGATTATTCATGAACTTATGTGGAATCATGGGTTTACAGCGAGGTCATGAAGATACATGAGAAGGGGATAGCTGAGCGGTGGGTTTACTTAGTAAGGTAAACATTTGGGGTACAGAGCATTAGGTTGTAAATTCAGGTCCGGTGGCAGACAGGACCAGGGTAGTACATTAAACAGGAGACAAGTAAATTGAGGGTAAGCTAGCTAGGGCTGTTAACTTTTAGGACCATAAAACATTGAGGCAGGGATCCATTAACTTAAGCTTCTTGACTCTGGGAGGGAGAGACTCAGCAAGTCAGAGAATTTCTTAAGAAACATTTTTGCCAAATTCCCATTAGAGAATTCTTTTTCTACATACATTAATCACGCTTGCCCACATGGGAATATTCTTCACGCGGAGCCAAGCTCAGACACGCGTGATTCCCGGGACTGCATGTTTTCACGTGTGTGGAAAGAATTCCCACAATTGAGTCCTGTGAGTTCTCCTAGCAAATCATTTAAGCTTGGGTTGGAGGGGTCTTTGGATCCCTAATCTGATCACTGTTTAAATGCTTACAGCATGAGCCATACCTTAAGTAAGCCTGTTGGCTTTATTTATTTTGCCCCACTGCTTTAAGACCTAGGGTTTTTTTCAAACTTAAGCAGCCTGAATTATGCTCCAGGGCTCCTTTCAACAGAGGCATCATGTCATCAGGAAGCACTTTCAAGCACAGTCACATGATAGAAATGGTGAAGACCCTGTGGAAGAGAAGAATCCACACAGACAAGAGCATGCAGGCTCCAGTGCAGCTCCATAGTAACACCTAAGCATTTTAAAGTGAACATATAGGAGGTTATTGACACAGAGTATACCTCTTTTCTCTCGAGATGTAGAGTAACACAGTGTCTTATTGAAGTTTCTGTGCTGGTTTTTAGAACTGCTGTTAATACTGGTTTGGGGATCAAAATATTCACTCTGAGTCTAATTGTTACTGAGGAGAGCTGACTTGGGATCTCTCCCTCTTCAGTCCCTGTCTCGCTCAGGAAAGTTGAACTCAAGCAATAGACAAAATGTATAGTGTAAATGAGGTAGCAAGTTTATTTATGAAATACATTTGAGCATGAAGCTGAACGTGGGCACGCAGCCTGTGTGAATGCCCCACCCACTGAGGATTTGGGTATTTTATGCTTGCAGCCAGCTTCCAGGCTCCCACTCCTCCTCTTTTCTCTGGGCTTTGGGGTTTAACATACAGCTTCAAAGACTTCCTTTTCCAAATAGTGGAAAAAATAAAGTTCTCTCTCCTGTCTGCATGTGGTCTTTATTGAGACCTTTGGAACATCTGGCAATCTATCTAACCAGCTGGCAATCTATCTAACCATGCTTAAAAATGCTGACTTAATGGGTGAGAGAGAAGATAATGATCTGACCAGGTTCAGGAATGCCAAATTAATGGATGAGACATGAGTTAATGATCTGATTGGGCTCATGGTTGCTGAGTTAATGGGTGAGGCATGTCTTCCTCCTCCTTCTTGCTTTGGTTTGCAATTTCTCCTGCCTATCATTCCCCCACCAAGTGACACCATCCAAACGCTTTTGGGATGCTGAAGGTTGAAGGTCAGTTTTCCATATCTATTGTATGCTGATTAGGGTCATAGAGTTGGTTCTGGGACAGTGTCCCTTATTCTCCTCTGGGCAGGTAAAGGTTATGGTTTTGTTTGGACTATGTCAGCAGCCAGATTTAAGAGGTAAAGAGATATGCTAAAATATTCTTATCAAATGGGCATTTTCAGGCTAATTGTTGCTAGCTTGGGTGTCACAGAACAGACAAGGATATTAAAAATACAAGTCCAAAAAGGAGTAACATAAGTAAGAAAGCCAGAGGACTTAGGAGGGGCAGTATCCAAAATTTCCATGACCAGAAGCTGCACCAGGAATTCCACCTTTGCTCAGCCTGGCTTGGAGCTACTTGACCTTGTCTAAAAATCATATATGTGATTCTGAACTTGTCCTGTTTGGTTGACCCCCAAACAGCATACTCCCTGGAGCATGATGTAGATTCCTCCTTGGGAAGCAGCCAGCATGTCTAGTCCCTGCCAGTTTTGAAGAACTACAGCTAAGAAATTAATTAGAGTCTGGGAAAGGGAAGCAATGATTAGGTGTTGAGTTGGGCCATTTCTAAAGAGAGATTGGCATAAATATTATTTGCATAAATGGTTCCAGTAGTTTCAGGGACAACTCCTGCCGCTACTGCAAGTGAGCTGATTCCTCTTAAAATGGAATTAGGGGCCCTTCCATCTTAGAGGCCCTGTGAGTGGTGCTCAAGGAGATGGGTATAGGAGCCATAGAATCTGCAACAGATATTGTGGGTAAAAGTTACCCTAGGGTACAAAGTCTTGTCCAATTGGTGGGCAGGAATTAATATGCAGATCCTCCAGACATAATATAATCCCCTTTGAGGGGGAAGGCTTCCTGACAAATAATAGATGTGAGAGCTGGTGTGATTGTTTTCATAGTTATCTTTTCAGAAATATGCACTGGCAAAGGCTGTTTCTGTATGGGGGCTAAAGCAAAGGGTGTTATTGTGAGAAGTGTTTGTTTTATCCTCCAAAAACATAATGCATTTGGTGGGGTCAATAAAAGCATTTCCTTGACAGGTGTTATGAATGAGGGAGCAGCTGCTTATTCCTCTAGTTTTACAGTAGGAATTGGACATTAAAGCCAGGGAGGAGCAATATAGGGCTCTTCCTGGGTAGAATCCTCCAGAGTAGGAATGCCTCTGAGAAACACTTTGTGGAGATGGATGTGTGAGGCGAGTGATGTATGGGAGAGGGTCAAGTAAGTGGCTGATCAGTTATTGAAATATATTTGAAAAGTAAATTTGAAAGATGTGTTACTTAGAGACTCTACAAGATACCCATGATCAAATCTAGAGGATTAAAAGCAGAGAGGGGATTGAATTCTGAGTTTGACCCTGCTATAAATAGGTAATATAACAGGATGAGTGAGGTCCTCTTTGTTAGTGGATACAAACAAGTCTTGGTATCCAGAGAAGTTGGGCCCAGAGTTGTAAAGAAGCTGGCTATCCCTACCCAAGTTGGTATAGATACCTCAGACATATCCAACAGGAGTGGTTGTAGGCAGTATTAGCCAGTAGGTTAACTGTTGTCTGTAGAGGCACAACAAAGGGAGAGGTATTGATTAGCAGTGTGGGATTAAGGTAGAATAAGAAGATAGCCCAGAGTATGATCTTGATCAAGAGTCAAGGTTTACAAGGAAGTTATTCCATCCAGAAGGAAGTAAGGAAGACCTCATGCAAAATAGAGTATTATAAAGAAAATCCCAAAGAGAGTAACCAACCAAAAAAAAAGATGATTTTAATGCTTCGTTATCAATCATTCCTTATCTTATTTCCTGAACAGCAGCTTTAAGTCTTCAACAGGTTCAAAAATTCAGCTGTTCTTTTTTTCCTTCACCTCTTGGTTTGTTGAATGGTAAGGTTTTATGCTGGAGTGATGAAGCCAAGAAGCTATTGCAGGAACTTTGACTGCCATGGGAGTTGAAAGAATGACTGTATATAGTCCCTTCCAATTTGGGGCTAGCCATACTTCCAGGGATTCCTCCTTCCAGGGCTTAATTAAAACATGGGATCCCAGCTCATATAATTGAGCCAATGCAGTTGGAGGCAGTGTCTTTATCCCTAAGTCTTGAAATGTCTGTTGGAATTTGGCTAGAAGGATGACAGACTGAAGGGTCTGATCTAGTTCTTCACCTAACAATATCCATAATTATGAGTGGTAAAGCCTATGTTTCTAAAAGTTTTAAATTGTGTTTGCCACTCAAGGGAATGCTAATTGCCTACTTTTAACTGTCTAATTCAAAGTTAAAGTTTCATTCTGCTAAAAGGACAAGGATTTTCATTTTGCCTTATATTTTTCCTCTACCTAATCTCTCCGGAATTCGGAAGTGCTTAATAAGTGAGACACGGTAATATATTTCTTTGCATGAACTCAATAAGACCAGTTTCCAGTTGTGGTTTTATTAGCCAAGACTTTGACTAGAATGTCATGGCTGAAAGACATGCCTAGATTCTGGACATCACCAGAAAGCCTTGAGGAAATGATATTGACTTCTTAAGCTAATAGGAGCCCACTGCAGAAATGGCCTGGTACCTGGCTCGGTCACATAGTTTGTGGCAAGGAACAAAGGTTGCCTTCCTTAGAGATGGCAAGAAAGGAACTTCAAGACATTATGGGGGGAACCCAGGAACTTGGGGAATTTAGCCAAATGTATAGGTATTGCAGTCAAAGCCTTATGACAACTGTGTGGCTTGGCTTCTGTGCCCCGAGAGGCTCACTAAAGCTCAATCTGAATATTCCTTACAGAGTCCAGCAAAGGAAATTTTAAAACATATGATAGTTGCTATCTTGTATTTATGCAAATAATCAGGCCAAATTAAGGCTGGACTTAATGCAGTCTCTTTGATAAAAATAAGAGTGATTTTAGGAAATGATATTGTGTTTCATTGGAAATCACAATGCCCAGAAGTGGATACTGGACTCTAGTGCATTTAACTCTCTTCAAAGTTTTGTTTCCACTTTTAAGCTGGACTGGTTTTTTAATTCTTCTAGTTGTCTTCAACCCTCCAGGCTAACGTTTCATTTTTCCTCCCACTATTGGACTAGGGATTATTATGAAAGATGTTAAATGGCAAAGAGAATCTATCAAATTGTCACTGCTTAATTTAATTCCAAATAAAAATCTTGCATTTGGAAGTCTTCTCAACTAATAGTCTTACAAACTCAGAAACTAGTTTATGATTTCCTATATTCATTAACCTTTGTGTTCTTCCTTCTGTTTTATTAGGTGCATGCATATAACCTTTTTTAGCTGTTTGCTTGTTTACACAGTATAGGCCTCACTTTAGAAGCCCATCTTATTCACTGTCTCTTGAAATGAGACTCAACAGATTGACTGGATTTACTTGTTGTCAGGACTAGATGGTTGAGTTGGTGAAGTATGGGGTGATTTATTGGCTTGTTTGGAATGGCTTTCCCTTTTCTGTTTAAAGGGTTCAAGGAGAAAAAAAAACAAAATTTGAGGGGGAAATTCTTATAATGTTCTCCTCAGCCTAATTTGAGTTAAGTATGTTATGAAGAGGGTTTCACATAGGTGTGACACACCTTTGTCCAGGAAAGCCACTCCTCCAACCTAATACAGGACACTGTAAAGTTAGCCCTCCTTTGATCACCTGGTTTTGTACCTTTCACCAAGCCTTCAGTTGCTATAATTCTCCTCATTTTTGGACTATGTCTTTTAACCTTGTCAAATTTGCCACCTCTAGAATAGAATGGTAACAGTTTATCCAACACTACCATCCTCTAAATATTGTGCATGCCACCTCCCAGGGACAGTGGATTAACCTAGATTTTGCAAAATCCTTTCTCCGTCCATGAAAATGCCCCTTCTCTTTTATTCCTTTCTTCCTTTAGCAGATAGAAAAAAAAAAAAAAAAGCTCTGGGTCTTGGGATAGACAGGACTATATCCCTTGACAGCAGGAACATGCTGATGAAGATGAGACCATTATCCATTTCCTGGAGTAAGATTACAAGGTTCAAGATCTTCAAGGGGAAAATGTTGCTATAGATGGTTAGCTATTATTAACAAGGAATGAAGTAAAGGTAATTGGACATTGTTGAGCATAACCAACCCGAGAGTATAAGCATATTTGCTTCACGAGAAAGTTGTAGCTTCATACACTCCTGGAAACTGCAACATTGTCCCATGAAGAATTAACACCCATCCCCTTCCCTCTCCAGTATCAGATTGTTTGGAGGAACAAGAGTATGTAAGCACATGTGCAATACAAGTCAAAATGGCATAGGGGGAAATGCCTGACCAAAGAAGCCTATCAATCTAACCTGGGAGATGAATCAGTTGGCTAGGGAGTACACCCATCAGAAGTCTGAGAAAGCTTCAAAAGAAGATAGGTTATTTTGAAAAAGCTCCTGGTCCTTCCCAAAGTTGAGATAATATAAACTCAGGGAACAAATAAGAGTTCTCTCTCAGTGATCCATGTTTGCCCCATTCAGTCACATGTTCTCTCTTTGCAACCATTCGGCCTTAGCAGCTGTGAGGCTGATGACCCCATGGCCTCTAAACATAGGCTCTAGTCAGGAACCTGGATACCACAGCACAGCAATGGTATATTCCTGGCTATCAGCCAAGCATGAAATTGTAAGAAATACTAGACTAGACTAAGTTTTAATATAGTACAGAAACTCTGGACATTGGCCTTTGTTTTGGCTTTGCTGAAAACACCATTGGACTTTCTCCGTGATGGAACAAACAGAAATGGAACACAGAAATAGCCTACCACCCAAATAAATCTTGCCATATAACAATCTCTTCTGCATGAGTATGTGATATGCTTTTCTATTGATCCCATAAAAGAACCCCACTTCCACTGGAAATATGTTCTCCACCCCAAGTCAAGTCATTTTCCATCACCGTTTATCTTTGCTTTACACTCTCCTACCTCTCCCCCCCTTTCCCTCTAGTAATAGTTCCTGTGGTTTTTCACAGCATGGTTTTATAACCGTTAGAACAGATGTTTGAGAGTAATAGGAAACCTAAAAACAGCAACAAATACAAACTGCAACAATCAACTGAATTAAATAATGAGAAAATGTATTGGTTCACGTAAGTAAAAGTCCAAATATTGACAAAGTTCAAAGTAAACTAAATACAAATGATTCCACTCTGTTTTTACAGTGTTTTTATGTTCACCCACCTCCCTATCTCAGCTTCATCTTCAGAGTGGTAGCAAGATTGTGGCATTCATTGGAAGTCTTACATTTCCAAAAGAAGAGACAAGGGAACTCTGCCACAGCTGAATCAGAAGCACCAGGAAAAAGCATTTGAATGCCTCATCATTGTAATAACCATATGTTTCTCATACTTTGACATCTTGAGCATTGCTGCCTCTAGAAAAAGCTAACCAATTTCTGGAGATAAAAAATGATTAACCTGCAAGCGTACTTTTCATATGCAAACCAAACAGTCTAGAACCCATACCCCTAACCACCTCACTTATTCAGTTCTCACACTCAGTGCCATTAGCACCCTGCCCTTATCATCCCAGGGAAAAGTATTAGACAACTAAGGATAGCCCCTATGCCCCAGTGCTCAATAAAATTATTCAGACTAGCCAATCTCTAAACTTGGTTACCATGCCCTGCCTCCTTCTTTCCCAGGAAACTACAGTAAAGACTTGAGCTCACATTTTTTTCTCCCTCCCATGGCTTACTAACCATGGAACTTTCCCGTGTGTCCCCCAATACACCGTGTGCCCCCTCCTTTTGGTATCTATAGAATAACAAACTAACTCTTCAATGGCAAGCATCTGATCTATTTGCTTGCCACACATGAACAACAATTAAATATACATTTTAAAACAGTCATTCTTCCTGCTTTAGTTGCTCATATTAGACAACATATCTATTTCTGAACCAATCACTGGCAAAGAACATATAAATACATTTAAACATGAGTTTTCCCAAACTGTGTGAATGGATACTCTTGTATACCACAGTAAATTTACAAGGGTGCTATGTAGCGAATTCTGTCCAGCAAAATTCGTATTGCCATGGCTGCGTGTAAATAATTTTACACATAATATACTGGACTAGAAAAATCTGGGACCACTCGTCCTCTCCATTATCATCTTGGAGAGGCCATGAGCTATCACCGGACAGGCTTTTATTCTCGTTTCTCAGGTACATTACATCTCAATGGTTTTCATTAACTATGCATGGATTGTAGATTTACTTTAGGTGGTAGATGCCCAAGATGGCACGTCAAGAGGATAGACATGCAAATGGAAAGACAATAAGCTCCGAGCAGAACTCAGGTCTCAAGGAAACTAGGTATGCATTAGCATAAGTCCTTTTGATTCAGAGAGAGAGATTTTAGCAATAACAAGTTTTTAAATCTAAGAAATATGCCATCCTGATTTCCCCACAGGAAATTCCACTGCCACACGTGGGTCCTGCTTGCCAACCCATGTTTCCACGGAAGTTTTTCTCATGTGAAACATTAGAGCTACAATTTCCAAGGTGGATGCATGAATTTCCCTTACTGCTACAGTGTATTTTAGATTTTTGAAAGAAATAGAGTTATACTCAGCACCTGCAGGATACCACACACACTATTAGCCCACAACTTCAACAACAGATCCCACTACATTCCTTTCAAGAATGCCATACCTATGAGAAGTTGCTTTTTCAGCAGCTACTGTTATAAAAAGTGTTATTTGAAATCATAAAAAAAATTTAGAAACGAAGGGATTCAAGAAATTTGGGGATCTCTGCCTGTGATAAATCAGACTCAGATCTGATTGGGGCAAAGTCAAGCTCTCCTCAGGAGCATACACTTCATGTAGCATATACTTCATGTAGCATATCTGAAGAGAATTGTATTTCTGTTAGGAAGGAGGTAGAAAGAAGTATCTCTCTGTAGTGTTACTATTATTTTTCTTCAAATCATCAGGTCTGTCTCTTCTGCTAAGTTTTTATGTAAAAAATACTTTATCCTCATCTTTTAGGTTGTCTTAAACCAATCTGAAAACATTTCCCTATGTCAAAATTATATTCATAATATTTTATTGTATACTAATTATATCCAGAAACTTAAATTATCTCTAATGCCAACAATAATACCAAAAAAAGGAGATATTACTATCACTAGGAACCACCCTGCCTGGTTTCAGAAGCTGTAACCCTGCCGATAGGTGAAAAAGCCCCACAGCTAGGGGACTTAGGGGCCATAAGCCACTAAGGAGACAAAGCTTATCCTCCCACCAGGGGCATAGCCTCTGCCCCCTTTACTTCACCCTGTTTGGCCTCTGGAGGATGGCTGTATAGTCAATGATGGGTAAAATTTCTGAAAGAAGAAACAACCTAAGACAGGCACAGCCATGAAGAGGCCATCAGGGAAGGACTTAGGGGATTATGGAGGAGGGACAAAAGACCCTCACCCCTTGGCTTTGTCATAGCCTGAGTCTTCATTCTATCTGTAAGAAGTCTCCTAATCTCTTGGCTGCCTTGCTTCCCTCACTTGATTCAGGACTGAAACAATACTGAAGAGGGGTGCATCCCTGTGCTTAAATGGGCAGTTTACAGTGGGGGGCGATCAGGCCTGAGAAAGAATGCATAAAATCCTGTGAAACGTGTTTTGCCAAGAATACCCTCAATTTAAATTTAAGGGTCCAAGCGTAAAATTAGTTTGTTTCCCAAAGTTTTATGGCCCTTTGGTGTCACTCTATCTATCTGACCCTGACTCAGAATAAGCCCTTATAGTTCTTTGAATGTCATATATTTCTTGAACATTACTGCCTGACAATTGATGAGCTTTGCATATATGCCCTATATTCCTATGCAAACTAAAACCAACAAAAACCTATTGAGAAAGAGGCTTGAGGCCTTTCTCCTCTGAGAGATTGGTCAGCCTTTTCTCCCCAAGCAGATCATGTCTTGGTAGATTTATTCTCATCCCCAGCGGGAGGGCTCTGTGGAATGGAGCTCTCGCATGTATCACTACTTGATAGACAAAATTATACTCATTTTGCTGTAACAAGTCTGATTCCAAATACGTCTATATGTTGGGGTAAGTCTGTCTGGTTCTGTATATAACTTTATGCCTTTCCATATTAATGTTTACATTTCTGAACTATTAATTTACTTTCTTGCTCATGCTTTACCTGTTCCTCTGTAAAATGGCCTACTCTGTTATCCTAAGGGACACCAAAGTTTTCTCATTCATTCTCCCTCTAAGCCTGTTTTATTTAAAATACTTTCTTTACCAGTTTTTTGTTACATTGTTTTACAAACATAGTTGTCTCCATTTTCCCCCACAATTACCCTCGTGTTCTACCCATCTCTGCCTCCCACCATCAATGTCACCCCCTTTGGCTTTGCCTTTGAAGGCCCTTACCTTACTATCCCCCATTATCTTTCTTCCCCAATAAGAGGACTTTAACTGTAACTTTCTTCTTAATCTCAATATCTCTGGTTGTATTTTGCTTGCTTGCTTATTTTGTTAAGTTCCACTAATAGGGGAGATCATATGGTATTTGTCTCTCACTGCCTGGCTTATTTCACTTGGCATAATTATCTCCAGATCCATCCATGATGCTACAAATAGGGGGAGCTCCTTTTTTCTGCTGCATAGTATTCCACTGTGTAGATGTTACAGTTTCTTGATCCACTGATTTACTGATGGGCACTTAAGTTACCAGCACTTGACTATTGTAAATTGTGCTGCTATGAACACTAGGGTGCATAAGTTCTTTTGAATCAGTGTTTCAGGACTCTTAGGATATAATCCTAGTAGTGACATTGCTGGATCAAAATGCACTTCCATTATTACTTTTATGAGGAAATTCCATACAGGTTTCCACAGTGGCTGCACTAGTATGCATTCCCATCAACAGTGTACTAGGGGTTTCTTTTCTCTACAACCTTGCCAGCACTTGTCGTTTGTTGATTTGGTTAGGATAGCCATTGTGACCACTGTGAAGTGGTGTCTCATTGTGATTTTAATTTACATCTGTCTGATGGCTAGTGATGCTAAGCATCCTTTCATAGGTCTCTGGGCCCTCTGTATACCCTTCTTAGAGAAGTATCTGTTCAGGTCCTTTGCCCACTTTTTAATTGGTTTGTTTGTCTTCCTGGAGTGGAGTCATGTGAGTTCTTTTTATATTTTGGAGATCAAACTGTTGTCCGAGGTATCATTTGCAAATATATTTTCCCATACAGGTGATTCCCTTATCATTTTGTTATTGTTTTCTTTGACTATGCAGAAGCTTTTTATTTTGATGAAGTACAATTTATTCATTTTTTCCTTTATGTCCCTGTCTCTAGGGGACATATTGGTGAAAATATTGCTGTAAGGAATATCTAAGATTTCCCTGACTATATTCTCCTCTAGGATGTTCATGGTGTCATGACTTATATTTAACCTATACACCATGAGATTATTTTTGTGTATGATGTAAATTGGTGATCAAGTTTCATTTTATTGCACGTAGCTGTCCAGGTGTTCCAATACCATTTGTTGAAGAGGCTACTTTCACTCCATTTTATGTGTCTGCCCCCTTTGTCAAATATTAATTGACCATAGAGACATGGTTTATTTCTGGGTTATCTGTTTAGTTCCATTGATCTATGTGTCTGTCTTTTGACAGTACCAGACTGTTCTGATTACAGTGGTCTTGTAATATACTTTGATGTCAGGTACTGTGATCCCACCAACTTTGTTCTTCTTTCTCAAAATTGCTGCAGCTTTTTGGGGTAATTTATGGTCCCATATAAACTTTTTAAATGTTTGTTCTATATCTGTGAAATATGTCCTTGGTATTTTAATAGGAATTGTGTTGAATCTATAAATTGCTTTGGATAGTTTAGACATTTTCATGATGTTAATTCTTCCAATCCATGAACACGGTATATGATTCCATTTATTTTTGTCTTCTTTTATTTCTTTTTTCAGCATCATTTCATTTTCAGAGTTCAGGTCTTTTGCCTCCTTGGTTAGGTGTGTTCATAGGTACTTTATTTATCTTGTTCTTATAGCAATGGTATTTTTTATTAATTTTTTTGTTTAATTACACTTATTTGCAGCCTCTCCCCTTCCCCCTTCCCCTCCCGTCCCACCTCCCCCCCCCAGCCTCCTTTCTCTCCCTTAGTTCTGTCCATGTGTCCTCTACAGTGATTCCTGAAAACTCTTCTCCCCATTGCCCCCTCCCCCCTCTCGCCTGTCTATTGTTAGTCTGTTCTTAATTTCAGTGTCTCTGGTAATGTTTTGCTTGCTTTCTGCTTTTGTTGGTTATGATCCGGTTAAAGGTGAGATCATATGGTATTTATCCCTCGCTGCCTGGCTTACTTCACTTAGCATAATGCTCTCCAGTTCCATCCATGCTGTTGCAAAGGGTATAAGCTCCTTCTTCCTCTCTGCTGCGTAG
>PVJI01029339.1:0-15416 GCA_004026765.1 Micronycteris hirsuta
GGAGCAGGGAAAGGAGGTAGGGTTGGAGGGGGTGGGGGGGAGGGGAGGGGAGAGGATGCAGACAAGTGTAATTGAAAAACAATAAATTAATTGTTAAAAAAACACTCTTCCTAATAATATATGAATCAAGAAAGAAATCACAGGGATGTCACAAAACAGGCTGAACTGAATAAAAATAAAAATGAATATGTCAAAACTGTGGGATGCATATACTCACAAAAATTTATAGCATTAAATGTTTATATTAGGAAATAAGAGTATCAAATAAATATGTTAACCTACCATTGTAAGAACTAAAAATATAAAAAGGGAACATATTTAAAATGAAGCCAGTAGAATTGAAAATTAAAAATAGAGAAAAATCATTGAAATTAAAAATGGATTCCTTGAAAAAAAATTTAAGTTATTAAAACTCTAGCCAGGCTGACAAGAAAGCTAAAAGACCAAAACTATGAATGTTGGGAAAAATAGAGGAGTAATGCCACCAGAAATGTCAGATTAAGAAACTTTGGGGCTCTGTGTCTCCATATAACAACTAATAAAGTTGGGAAGACAGTGAAAATCAACTTTTACAGAACTCTAAAATGTAGTAAAAAATTTACAGCCACCAGAAAACAATGTACTGAAAAAAAAAAACCTACTGCATTACAGTAAAAGAGCACAGTGGCATTTTACTTGGCCTACCTACATGCACAACCACAAGACTGGCAGCACTCATGAATATGACAGTCTACATTTCTGTTGCACATTACTAGTACCAGAGAGAGCAATACAAATGTTAATCTCAACGAATTGAGGTTAAGCATTTCAACCTGAATGGCAGCTTCCTGAAAGAGTGATGCAATGGCTTGCCAGTTTTGTAACCCAACTGACAGAATTCCCAGTGCTGGGGCTGCTTCCTGAAAGTCATTTCCAAAAGTATTTAAAGGCAAAAGTATTGAAAGCAGCAGTGTGAGGCTAAGGATAACAGTTGGGGAAAGCAATAGACAGATTAAAAATCCTAAGAAGAAAAAAGTTGTGAAAGGAGATACTCAGGTACATAAGGGTCTTTATAAAGCTCCAACATATATGATATAATTGATAAGGACATACACATGCTTGGGATTTGACATATGCTTAGAAAAGGCCTGAGAAGAACCTAAGTTTTCACATCTGTCTGAGTTTCAGACTTAATGAAAAGCAAAAGTAGAAGCTCAGGCAGAGTCAGTTCTCCCTAAATAGATCTGTAGATTAAACACAATCCTAAATAAAGCTGTTTATTTTTTGTAGAAATTAACAAGTTTATCCTTAAATTTATTTTTATTCTTTTTATTATTATTTTATTGTTGTTCAAGTACAGTTGTCTGCATTTTCTCCCCACCACTCCTCTATATCCCAGCCATCCCTGCCTCCCTCCCTTGATTCCACCCTCCCTTGGTTTTATTCATGTGTCCTTTAGAGTTGTTCCTGAAAACCCTTCCCCTCTTTCTTCCCATTATTCCCCCCTCCTCCCCTCTGGTTACTATCAGATTGTTCTTAATTTCAATGTCTCTGGTTATATTTTGCTTGCTTGTTTGTTTATTGCTTAGGTTCCACTTAAAGGTGAGATTATATGGCATTTGTCCCTAACTGCCTGGCTTATTTCACTTAGCACAATGCTCTCCAGTTCCATCCATGCTGCCACAAATGGTAGGAGCTCCTTCTTTCTTTCTGCTGCATAATATTCCATCATGTAAATGTACCATCGTTTTTTGATCCATTCGTTTACTGATGGGCACTTAGGTTGCTTCTAGCACTTGGCTATTGCAAATTGTGCTGCTATGAACATTGGGGTGCATAGGTTCTTTTGGATTGGTGTTTCAGGGTTCTTAGAATATAATTCCAGTACTGTAATTGCTGAGTCAAAAAGCAGTTCCACTTTTAGTTTTCTGAGGAAATTCCACACTGTTTTCCACAGTGGCTGTACCAGTCTGTATCCCCACCAACAGTGAACTAGGGTTTCCTTTTCTCCACGTCCTCTCCAACACTTGTTTGTTGTTTTGTTTATGATGGCCATCTCACCGGTGAGAAGTGGTATCTCGTGGTTTTAATTTGTATCTCTCTTATGGCTAGTTATGCTGAGCATCTTTTCATATGTGTATGGGCCCTCTGTATGTCCTCCTTGGAGAATCAATTCTTAAATTTATATGGAAAGGGGGACTTCTGGCAAGATGGAGGCATAGGTGGACATGCCGTGCCTCCGCACACAACCAAACGAGGAAAAAACAGCAATTTAATTTAAAAAAAACAGCCAGATCTGACAGAAAATCAAACTGAGAGGAAGTCCGACAACCAAGAAGTTAAAGAAGACACTTACATCCAGTCTGGTAAGCGGGACGGAGCGGGTGGAGAGAGAGCGCACAGCCACTCCACAGCGAGCTGGGTGGTGAGCGCACAGCAAGACTGCGGTTTGTGGAGTAGTACTGGCAACGCTGCAGCACACTGAGATGGGTGTGCCTGACCGAAACGATGCCAGTGCCCAGCCCACCCGGACCCGGCGGGGCCGAGATTGATGGACCGGGCAGGTCCACATTTGCATGCAGATAAACCAGGAGAAAAAGCAGAGGTCAACCCATCAAAGTGGGGAAATAAAACCTCAAACCACTGATTGAAAACACCTGTGGGAGTTGAGGCGGCGGGAGGAACTCCCAGCCTCACAGGAGAGTTCGTTGGGGAGACCCATGAGGGCTTGGAACTGTGTGGGCCCGTCCACTGACCCCAGAGCAATCCCGGAGCCAGCACAGAGGGGCTCAACTTGCTTGTGGGAAGCAGTGTGGGTGTGGAGAGTGGAGCAAGCACCATTGTTCTCGCAGGTCCTACCCCCACAGGCTGCATCACAACACAACGATGATGGTTACCCTGCCCCCACAGACAGCGTCACAAAATAACAATGTGAGTTGACCCGCCCTGGTGAACACCTAAGGCTCTGCCTCTTAAAGTAACAGGTGCACTGAGGGGGAAAAAATGGCCCAAATGAAAGAACAGATCAAAGCTCCAGAACTAACCGACCAAGAGATAGCCAACCTATCAGATACACAGTTTAAAACACTGGTAATCAGGATGCTCACAGAATTCGATTAAAAATTATCGCAATTACTTGAACAAATGAGGAGAGATCTGCAGGGAACCAATAGGGATAAGAAGGAAACTGGGACTCAAATCAACAGAGTGGACCAGCAGAAAGACAAAACATCCAACCAGAAAAGAATGAAGAAACAAGAATTCAAAAAATGTAGGAGGGGCTCAGAAACCTCCAGGACATCTGTAAATGGCTCAACATATGGATCATAGGGCTGCCAGAAGGAGAAGAGGAAGACCAAGAGATTGAAAACTTACTTGAACACATAATGATGGAGAACTTCACCAAGCTGGTGAAGGAAATAGACTTCCAGGAAGTCCAGGAAGCTCAGAGAGTCCCAAAGAAGTTGGACCCAGAGAGGAACACACCAAGGCACATCATAATTACATTACCCAAGATTAAAGATAAGGAGAGAATCCTAGAAGCAGCAGGAGAAAAGGAGACAGTTACCTACAAAGGAATTCCCATAAGACTGTCAGCTGATTGCTCAAAAGAGACCTTGCAGGCAAGAAGGGGCTGGGGAGAAGTATTCCAAGTCATGAAAGGCAAGGACCTACATCCAAGAATACTCTATCCAGCAAAGCTATCATTTAGAATGGAAGGGCAGATAAAGTGCTTCTCAGACAAGGTCAAGTTCAAGGAGTTCATCATCACCCAGCCTTTATTGTATGAAATGTTAAAAGGATTTATATAAGTTATGGAGGAATATCAACAGGGGAGTGGTAGGGGGAGAGGGGGAAGGGGCAGAGAATAAGTAGCATAAATGGGAGGTAGACAACAGACAGGGGGATGTTAAGAATAGTACAGGAAATGCAGAAGCAAAATAACTTATGTGTATGACCTATGGACAAAACTAAAGGGTGGGGAAAGGGGGGCAAAGGGGGTGGAGGGGAAAAGGGGGAAAAATGGGACAACTGTAATAGCATAATCAATACAACATATTTAAAAAAATTTATATGGAAAGGGATAGGAGCTAAAATTGCCAAAAAAATTTTTTTAATATATTTTCTTGATTATGCTGTTACAGTTGTCCCATTTCCCCCCTTTATTCCCCTCTGCCCCACCCACCCCCATTCCCCACCCTTTAGTTTTTGTCCATGGGTCATACACATAAGTTCTTTGGTTTCTACATTTCCTATACTATTCTTAACCTCACCTGGTCTATTTTCTACCTACCATTTATGCTACTTATTCTCTGTACCTTTTCCCCCTTTCTCCCCCTCCCAGTTATCCTCTGTTGATAACCCTCCATGCAATCTCCATGTGATATTTTTTAATGTGCCCTTGATTTGAAGAACTGAAGTATGAGATTTTAATGTTTCAAGATTTACTGTAAAAGTACAGCAATCACTGGAACAACAATTATGCTGGGGTGGGGGAGTGATGGGGGAAATGGAGACAACTGTACTTGAAAACACAAGAAAAAAGTGTAAAAATAAATAAATAAAATGAAATAAATAAATCCTGTTCTAGCAAAAAAGAATAAAAAAATAAAGAATAAAAACATAATTATGGCATGTAAGGAAAAAAGTACATGAATCAAAACCGAGAAAGGATAGACACATGAAATAATACATTAGAAAGGAGAGTTTTAAAATATGACCCAACAGATATAGTCAATTGAATTTCCATGGTGGTTCTATGTTGCTTTCAACTATTGTGATAATGCAGTATAGAAAGTAGACTCTTTCAATAAATTGTGTTGGAACAATTGGATAGCCATAAGCCAAAACATGAAGTCCAACCCTCATTTCACACCTTATACAGTAATTAACTTAAAATGAACCATAGCCCCATTGTAAATAATGTTGCAAGGAACATAGAGATGCATATGTCTTTTAGAATTATCATTTTGGGTTACTTTGGGTAAATACTCAGAAGTGGAATTTCTGCTTCCATATTATTCCCCATACTGGCTACACCAATTTACCATCCCACCAACAAGACACAGGGGTTCCCTCTTCTCCATATCCTTCCCAAAACTTGTTTGTTGATTCATGGATGATAGCCGTTATGACAGGTGTGAGGTAATATCTAACTGTAGCTTTAATTTGCATTTCCTTGATGATTAGTGATGCTGTGCATCTTTTCATATATCTATTGGCCATCTATATGTTCTTTGCAGAAATGTCTATCTAGGTCCTCTGCCCATTTTTAAATATATTTTATTGATTATGCTATTGCTGTTGTCCAGATTTTCCCCCTATATCCCCCTCTGCCAAGTATACCCCATTCCCTCTAGCAATCCCCCCTTAGTTCATGTGCATGGGTTGTGCATGTAAGTTCTTTGGCTTCTCCATTTCCTATACTATTCTTAACATCCCTCTGTCTATTTTGTGCCTACAAATTATTGTTCTTAATCCCTGTAACTTTTCTGCCATTCTCCCCGTTCCCCCTCCAAGCTGATAACCCTCCAAATGATCTCCATATCTATGATTTTGTTCTTGTTTTGGTTGTTTGCATACTTTGATTTTTTAGATTCGGTTGTTGATACTTGTGAATTTGTTGCCATTGTAATCTTCTTCGCGTATAGTTCCCTTTAACATTTCATGTAATAATGGCTTGGTGATGATGAACTCCTTTAGGTTTACCTTGTCTGGGAAGCAATTTATCTATCCTTCTGTTCTAAATGATAGCTTTGCTGGATAGAATAATCTTGGTTGTAGGTCCTTGTTTTTCATCACTTTGAATACTACTTGCCAGTCCCTTCTTGCCTGCAGTTTCTTTTGAGAAATCAGCTGATAGTCTTATGGGAACTCCTTTCAAGGTAAGTCTCTGCTTTTCTCTTGCTGCTATTAAGATTCTCCCTTTATCTTTAACCTTTGGCATCTTAATTATGATGTGTCTTGGTATGGTCCTCTTTGGGCCCAACTTGTTTGGGACTTTCTGTGCTTCCTGTACTTGTGTGTCTACTTCCTTTGCCAAATTAGGGAAGTTTTCTTTCATTATTTTCATTATTTTTTTCAAATAAGTTTTCCATTTCTTTGTACTCCTTTCTTCTTCTGGCACTGCTATGATTCAGATGTTGGTACATTTGGAGATGTTCCAGAGAGTCCTGATAGTATCCTTTTTTTTTTTATTCTTTTTTCTTCTTGCTGTTCTGGTTGAATTCTTATTTCTTTCTTACATTACAAACTGTCGATTTGAATTTCAGCTTCCTCACTTCCACTGATGGTTCCCCATAGATGTTTCTTTATTTTTTTTAGTGTAACCTTCATTTCTTCCTTTATGTTGTTGCTGTACTCAATGAGTTCTTTGAGTACAATGAGCCCTGATCACCAGTGTTTTGAACTCTACATTTGATAGGTTGATTATCTCCATTTCATTTAGTTATTTTTCTGAGGTGTTGTTCTGTTCTTTCATTTGGGCCATATTTCTTTATCTCCTCAGTTTGGCAGCCTCCCTGCGTTTGTTCATGAGTATTAGGTAGAGCTGCTTTAACTCCCTGTCTTGTTGCGTGGTCTATTGTAGTAAAGGCACCTGTAAATTGTGTGCAGGAGAGCCTTAAGTAATCGCCAGGGTGGGGTAACCCATTTAACAGCTTTGTGGCTTTGTGTTGGGGGAGGGCATGGAGCGGGAACAGTGCTGCTGCCTAGCTTCTGGAGGTTTTCCCAGGAGGAAGTTTTCTCCCAGCACTCTCTCTGTTTCCAATCTCTTCACTTTCTCCCTGTGTGCCACTTGTGCCCTTCTAGCTGTTGTGCTCGTGCTGAATACCAAAGTGGGTAGGTTTGCACACGTTCTAAGTCCATGTGGGCCCTTAAATGGACTCTCCTGAAAATCCAGCAGTTTCTTCTGCTGCCCCAACCCCCACTGGTTTTTATAGCCAGAAGTTATGGGGATTTATCTTCCTGGTGCTGGAACCCTGGACTGTGTGGCCTGGCCTGGGGCTAGTATCACTAGCTTCCAAGGTATCCCTCCCAATGTTTATCCACCATATGTAATTTGGGACCATCTGTTCCACCACTGCTACCACCTCTTAGCACCACAATGCATCTCCTCGCCTTTCTGACCATCTCCACGAATCTGTGCCCTCCTATCCATTTGGATGAATGTGGCTTCTTTAAATCCTTTCTTGTAGGACTTCCATACAGCTCAATTTTCTGAGGGTTCTGGGTGTTATTTGTTTTGAGATCTAGTTGTAACTTTTTCTGTGCTTGCGTGAAGAGGAAAAGCGTGTCTACCAATGCCTCCATGTCTTCCTCTGCCCCCTTTTAATTATATTATTTGTGGGGATTTATGGTGTTGAGTTGTATAAATTCCTTATATATTCTGGCTATGAACCCCTTATTGAATGTATCATTGGTGAATATCTCCCATTCATCAGTTGTCTTTTCATTCTGTTTCAGGTTTATTTCACTGTGCAAAAGTTCTTTACTTTGATGTATTCACATTTGTCTATTTTTTCTTTTTCTTACGCTTCCTGAAGAGGAGACCCATTCAAAAAGTTATTAGTAAGAGTGATGTCAAAGCGTTGACTGTCTACATTTTCTTCTATGAGTTTTAGGGTTTGGGGTCTTACATTTAAGCTTTTAATCCATTTTTAAAAAGATTTTATTTATTTATTTTAGACAGAGAGGAAGGGAAGGAGAAAGAGAGGGGGAGAAACAACAATGGGGTATACCTCTTGCATACCCCCTACCGAGGACCTGGCCCACAATCCAGGCATGTGCCCTAGGTGGGAATTGAACCAGCGACCCTTTGATTCACAGGTCAGGACTCAACCACTAAGCCACACCAGCCAGGGCACCTTTAATCCATTTTTTATGCAAAAATTTTTTATTGTTGTTCAAGTACAGTTGTCTCCATTTTCCCACCACCACTTTTCCCTGCACCCCCCCACCTCCCATCCTCAATCCTTTACCCCTTTGGCTTTGTCCATGGGTCCTTTATACATGTTCCTTGATGACCCTTCCCTTTCTTTCACCCATTATCCCCCTCCCCTCTGGTTACCGTCAGTTTGTTTTTTATTTCGGTGTCTCTGGTTCTATTTTACTTGCTTGTTTGTTTTGTCAATTAGATTTCACTTGTAGATGAGATCATATGGTATTTGTCTTTTACTGCTTGGCTTATTTCACTTAGCATAATGCTCTCTAGTTCCATCCATGCTGTCACAAAGGGTAGGAGCTCCTTCTTTCTTTCTGCTGCATAGTATTCCATCATGTAAATGTACCACAGTTTTTTGATCCATTCATTTACTGATGCACATTAAGGTTGCTTCCAGCACTTGACTATTGTAAATTGTGCTGCTATGAACACTGGGGTACATAGGTTCTTTGGAATTGGTGTTTTATGATTTTTAGTGTATAATCCCAGCAGTGGATTTGCTGGATCAAAAAGCAGTTCCATTTTTAGTTTTTTTCTAAAGATTTTATTTATTTATTTTTAGAGAGAGGGGAAGGATATAGGGAGAAAGAGAGGGAGAGAAACATCAATGTGTGCTTGTCTCTCACACACCCCCTCCTGGGGACCTGGCCCAGAACCCAGGCATGTGCCCTGACTGGGAATCAAACCAGTGACCATTTGTTTCACAGGCTAGCACTCAACCCAATGAGCCACATCAGCCAGGACCTAGTTTTATTTTTTTGAGGAAATTCCATACTGATTTCCACAGTGGCTGCATCAGTCTGCATTCCCACCAACAGTGTACTAGGGTTCCCTTTCCTCCACAATCTCTCCATTTTGATCCATTGAATCCATCTTTAATTCATTTTGAGTTCATTCTTGAATGTGGTATAATAAAGTGATCCAAAATACCAGATATAAAAAATAGTTTGAAGTCAATCAGAGTTTTCATATGGACTGAATGTTAAATGTTATTAGGGAATTACTATCAATGTTCTTAGGTGTAATGATTATATGGAGAGTATGTCAAAGAATGTCCTTATTAGGAAATGCATGCTGGAGTATCTAGGGGTTAAGTGTAATGATGTCTGTAACTTATTTTCAAATAGTTCAGCAAAAATGTGTGTGCATGTGAATGTGTATACATAGAGACAGAACTAAAGGTTAGACATATGTGCAAAAATATTTATCATTTTTAAATCTATATAATGAATATAAAGGTATTTCTCATAAAAAGGAAAGTGATCCAGTCTCATACTTTTGCATGTATCGGTCCAGTTTTCCCAACACCATTTATTGAAAAGACTTTTTTTTACTACACTGTATATTCTTGCCTCTTTTGTCATAGATTAATTGACTGTAGATCCATGTATTCATTTCTGAGTCTCTATTCTGTTCCATTGATCTATGTGTCCATACGTGTTCATAGATAGATTCTCAGAAAAACAAGATGTGATACATATATACCATGAAAAATTACTCACAAGAAAAGGGTGAAATCTTGGCATTTGCAACAACGTAAATGGACCTAGAGGGTATTATTCTAACTTAAATAAGTCATAGAAAGACAAATACCATTGGATTTAACTTATATGTGGAATCTAAAAACAGAATAAATGAACACACAGAATAAACTCATAGGTATAAAGAACAAATTGATGCTCATCAGATGGGAGGTGGTTTAGGAAATGGGTGAAAGAGAATAAGATGTACAAATTGCCAGTTATAATAACAGTCATGGTGATATACAGTAGAGCATAAGGAATACAGTCAATAATATAGTATCAGATGAGTACTAGATTATTGGGGGTGATCACTTCATTTTTTATATACACCTTATATATATAAATTTATAAATATATAAATGTTTAACCACTATATTGTATATCTGAAACTAATATAATGTTATATGTTAACTATAATTATATATTGAAAAATAAATAAATTCAAAAAACTGAGGAGAGGCTTAGGAACCTCCAGGACATCTTTAAACATCCCAACATCCGAGTCATAGGGGTGCCAGAAGGAGAAGAGGAAGACCAAGGGATTGAAAACCTATTTGAACAAATAATGAAGGAGAACTTCCCCAAGCTGGTGAAGGAAATAGACTTTCAGGAAGTCCAGGAAACTCAGAGAGTCCCAAAGAAGTTGGACCCAGAGAGGAACACACCAAGGCACATCATAATTACATTACCCAAGATTAAAAATAAGGAGAGAATCTTAGAAGCAGCAAGAGAAAAGCAAACAGTTACCTACAAAGGAATTCCCATAAGACTGTCAGCTGATTTCTCAAAAGAGACTTTGCAGGCAAGAAGGGGCTGGAGAGAAGTATTCTAAGTCATGAAAGGCAAGAACCTACATCCAAGAATACTTTGTCCAGCAAAGCTATCATTTAGAATGGAAGGGCAGATAAAATGCTTCTCAGATAAGGTCAAGTTCAAGGAGTTTATCAACACCCAGCCTTTATTATATGAAATGTTAAAGGGATTTATATAAGGCATGGAGTGATATCAACAGAGGAGTGGTAGGGGGAGAGAGGGGGAAAAGGTGCAGAGAATGCGTAGCATAAATGGTAGGTAGAAAACAGACAGAGGGAGGTTAAGAATAGTATAGGAAATGTAGAAAACGAAGAACTTATGTGTATGACCTATGAGCAAAAATTAAAGGGCAGGGAATGAGGGGGACGGGGGGTGGAGGGGAAGAAAGGGGAGAAAATGGGACAACTGTAATAGCATAATCAATAAAATATATTTTAAAAAAGAAAAATAAATAAATTATAAGACATTGAAATTCACATTCCTTAGGAAGGTTGTATACTATAGGTTATCACTGAAAAATCACTTATCTGTTTAACAGTATTCATAATTATGCTGTTATCACAGATAGTTTAGTATATGATTGTTCACAGTATGTGAGGATGCGTCAACTATAAATAACTTTGTGACTTTGCAAGAGCGCTTCATATTTAATATTAAAAGTAATGCAATACTGGATTAGTAAGGAAGAAAGAAAATCAAATATACTTTTCATGTGGGACTGCTGCCAACACCCCTCCACCAAGCATTCAGCAACTAAAGTGGAGTTGTCCCTCGCATGATGAATACCATTGTTCTCATCCTCGGAACCAGAGCCATGACTCAGAGATTTTCCCTTAGTAATTCTTGCTGTTATATTTATTATACTTTATTATTATTGTTAGCTGTTCCTTTTTCCCCTAGTTTCTTAAGGCAAAGGCTTCAGGCATTGATTTGAGGTTAATCTTCTAACCTAGCCATATGTTATGTTTTCCTCTTGGCACTGCTTTATATCATTTTTTATTTTGTTCAGATGAAAAAGTTTATTTTTTTTTACATTTTTGATGTTTTATTGTTTATGCTATTATGGATGTCCCATTTTCCCCTTTCACCCGCCCCACCCTGCCTGCCCCTACTTCCATAGTCAATCCCCTTCCATTGTCCATGTCCTCCTTCCTGTAAGTTCTTTGACTAATCCCTTTACCTTCTTTCAATCAGTCCCCATCTCCCTCCTCCCTTCTTACAGCTGTTAGTCTATTCCTTGCTTCCATGACTCTGGTTCTATTTTGCTCATTAGTTTATTTTGCTCATTAGATTCCTCTAATAAATGAGATCGTATATTTGTCTTTCACTGACTGACTTGTTTCACTTAGCGTAATAGTTTCCAGTTCTTTTGAGTTCTTTGATTCATGGTTTATTTATAAGCATATTGTTTATTTTCCAAGAACATGGAATTTTGCAGATGTACTTTGGTTATAGATTTCTATTCTATTTTGTCAAGAAAACATACTTTGTCCCTGGCTGGTGTAGCTCAATGGATTGAGTGCGGGCTGCAAACCAAAGGGTCGCCGGTTCGATTCCCAGTCAGTGCACATGCCTCGGATGCAGGCCAGGTCCCCAGTGGGGGGCCACGTGAGAGGAAACCACACATTGATGTTTCCCTCCCTATCTTTCTCCCTCCCTTCCCTTCTGTCTAACAATAAATAAATAAAATCTTAAAAAAACATACTTTGTATGCTATGGATTCTTGTCATTTTTTTACAACACAGAATATGATTATCTTGGTAAAAGTTGTAGGTACACTTGAAAGGTATGAATATTCTGCTGTTATTGATTGAAGTGTCCTATAAATGCTAATGAAGTCCCAGGTATCCTTAGCTTGCAATTTCCAGCATGGAATACTACCCCACTGATGGGGACTCTGGCCCGTGGGGCGCGTGTGTTGTGGCTGCGACAAACAAAATCACATGAGCTACAGAGGTCCTGTGGAGAAAAGGGGTAGCGCAGCTGCTCTCTAAATGAGAGAGAGGGCCATGGCCCCTGCCTGGGCAGGCTTTTCTTGCTTTTCTGGGTCCATTATATCAAGGATGGTCCCCATTTACTATGCACAGGTTTGCTTTAGGTGGTTACATTTTACAGAAAACAAAGGAGAGGATGTTGCTAATTACATCAAAGAAGGATATTTGCAAATACAAAGGGAAAAGTGGTTGAACTGGTTACACTCCATACTTGGGAGGTTTAGCTCAGATTTTAGGAAGTTACTTTAAAGATATGCAGTAAGCATTTGCTGCCTCAATTCAGGGTGAGGGAATTTTAGCAAAATCAAGTCTCATAGCAGCCTAGGTACAGTGAAGGCCTGATTCCCCATGGGAGAACCTATCCGTGGGCATGGATCCAGTGTGCTGACCTCACTCCCTGTTGGGTTTCTGACTCAGGGGCTGGGCTACATTCTCCACTGCTACACAGAATGATTCCCTATACCCCATGAGCCAGACCAAGGGCACTTGAGATCATAGTACTCTCATTAGTGCCATGCCTCAGTTAGGGTCTTGATCCCTTGAGTTGGGGCTAGATGGATGAAGGGAACTCCTACCTCTCAGCCAAACTTGCTCAGAATTTAGCCTCAGCAATAGGTAGCTAGGTTGCTCTAGGATGAGAAATGCTGGCATCCTGCCCTACCCAGAAAGATCCCTCTAACTGGGACCTGAGAAAAGAGAGTCATGTGTTATTTTTTGGCTGCACCAGTCTGGAGAAGAGTTTCTGTCTCACTGAGCTGGGAAGGAAGAAGGTGAAAACAAGTCTTTTAAATATCTGGACCCCTGATTGCCCTACTGAGTTTTATGAAATTTTCTTGAATAAATAGCTGTGTTTCTTTTGCTGTATACCCTTGGGACCTCTATCAGAAACTTTATATGGTTGTTTAAAAATTTTTTCAGGACTTCTGGCAAAGATAGAGGCGTAGGTAGACACACTGTGCCTCCTCACACAACCAAAAGAGGAAAAACAAAAATTTAAAAAACAAAAACCACCAGAACAGACAGAAAATGGAACTGAGTGGAAGTACAACAACCAAGGAGTTAAAGAAAACACATTCATCCAGATTGGGAAGTGCGGTGGAGCCAGGCGGAAAGCAAGGGGCAAGGTGGCGGTTTGTGGAGCAGTACAGGCAATGCTGCAGCTGCCCTGAGAGACCGGCAGCAGGCATGCCAGGTCAAAACACAGTCGGTGCACTCAGAAAAACCTAGAGCAGGCTGACCCAGACCCAGCAGGGCCAGGACTGGTTGACCGGGAGGTCCCTCATTTTCATGCAGATAAACTGGGAGAAAAAGCTGGGGAGCAGAGCAGACTGCGCAACCCACCACATGGGGAAATAAAGCCACAAACCACCCATTGAAAATACCTGTGGGGCTGAGGCAGCAGTGGGAGGAACTCCCAACCGCACAGGAGAGTCCATTGGAGAGACCCACAGAGACTTGGAACTATGCTACCCTACCCACCTGGGAGCCAGCACAGAAGGGCCCACCTTGCTTGTGGGTAGCAGGAGAAGGTGGAGAGCAGAGCAAGCGCCATTGTTCTCTCAGGCCCCACCCCCACAGGCAGCGTCACTACACAGCCATGTGGGTTGTCCTGCCCTGGTGAACACCTAAGGCTCTGCCTCTTAAAGTAACGAGTGCGCCAAGGAAAAAAAAATGGCCCAAATAAAAGACCAGATCAAAACACGAGAAAAACTACACCTAAGCGATGAAGAGATAGCCAACCTATCAGATGCACAGTTCAAAACACTGGTAATCAGGACGCTCACAGGATTGGTTGAATTTGGCTGCAAATTAGATGAAAAAATGAAGAATATGCTAAGAGAAATAAGGGAAAATGTACAGGGAACCAATAGTGATGTGAAGGGAACTGGGACTCAAATCAACAGAGTAGACCAGAAGGAAGAAAAAGCATTCAACCAGAAAAGAATGAAGAAACAAGAATTCAAAAAAAAAATTTAGGAGAGGCTTAGTAACCTCCAGGATATCTTTAAAAATTCCAAGATCTGAGTCAGAGGGTGCCAGAAGGAGAAGAGGAAGACCAAGGGATTGAAAACCTATTTGAACAAATGACGAAAGAGAACTTCCCCAAGCTGGTGAAGGAAATAAACTTCCAGGAAGTCAAGGAAGCTCAGAGAGTCCCAAAGAAGTTGGACCCAAAGAGAAACACACCAAGGCAAATCATAATTACATTACCCAAGATTAAAAATAAGGAGAGAATCTTAGAAGCAGCAAGAGAAAAGGAGAAATGTTTGATTCCCAGTCAGGGCATATGCCTGGGTTGCGGGCCAGGTCCTCAGTGAGGACCATGTGAGAGGCAACCATACATTGCTGTTTCTCTCCCTCTCTGTCTCCCTCCCTTCCCCTCTCTCTAAAAATAAATAAATAAAATCTAAAAAAAAGGAGACAATGACCTACAAAGGAGTTCCCATAAGACTGTCAGCTGATTTCTCAAAAGAGACCTTTCAGGCAAGAAGGGGCTGGAAAATGTAAGTCGTGACACCATAAAAGTTCTAGAGGAAAACATTGGTACGAAAATCTCAGACATTCCACATAGCAACATCTTCAATGATATGTCCCCTAGAGCAAGGGACATAAAGGAAAGAATAAACAAATGGGACCTTATCAAAATAAAGAGCTTCTGTGGGGTTAAAGAAAACAATACTAAAATAAAAAGAGAACCAACAGTATGGGAAAACATATTTGCCAATGATACCTCAGACAAGGGTTTGATCTCCAAAATATTTAAAGAACTCAAACGACTCCACTCCAGGAAGACAAAAAAAAACAATTAAAAAATAGGCAAAAGACATGAACAGACACTTCTCGAAAGAGGACATACAGAGGGCCCAGAGACATATGAAAAGATGCTCAACATCATTAGCCATCAGAGAGATGCAAATTAAAACCACGATGAGAAACCACCTCACACCAGTAAGAATGGCCATCCACAACAAAGCAACAGATAACTGTTGGAGGGGATGTGGAGAAAAGGGAACCCTACTGCACTGTTGGTGGGAATGCAGACTGGTGCAGCCACTGTGGAAAACAGTATGGAACTTCCTCAGAAAAATGAAAATGGAACTGCCTTTTGACCCAGCAATTCCACTACTGGGATTATACCCTAAGAAACCTGAAAAACCAATTCAA
>PVJI01029340.1:0-15625 GCA_004026765.1 Micronycteris hirsuta
AGGGGCAGTTTCCATTCAGGGGACTAGTGTAACCTCTGCTTCTCCACCTGGGGACTCTTTCCGGCACTGCAGACGCTTGCTCAGCCCACACACGGGCTGCCTACATATATCTGCCTGTGCTGGGTATTTAATGCCCTCAGGACAACCTGCAGCCAGTAAGGGCCAGGCGTTGGGGACAAATGGGACAAACTCCACTTTCTCTATCTCTAGGTGAGAAATCTCCAAGCCTGGTTTGGCAAGACTTCTCAGAGGATCTCCAAAGGGCTGGACTCCAGCTGCCCACAGCAGTAATGCACTGAGTAATGCATCTTTGAATGGCTTTACTCCCTTCTCTCTTCTCCTGAACTCTCCCTGGTGCTCCTCAGGATTGCCTCCCAAATGAACAAATGGCTCCAAAGCCCCTTTTTCAGGGTCTGCCTTCTGGAGAACCCAAACTCAGACCATCCCTGACTTCATGGGCCTACGGCTGATGGCAGAGGGAGACGGACAATAAACGAAATGAATCAGCGAACCCTATAATGTCAGACGGAGACAGACATTATGGAAACGTAGAAAGTGAGGAAGGGGCTACAGCGTCAGGGTGGTGTGTGATTTTATATGGGGGTCCAGGGAGGCCTTGAGGAAAAAGTGACGTGTGACTCCAGACCTGAAGAAGGAATATCAGGTCAAGCTGCATTAGGCTTAGTTAACAAGTGACCCCCAGGTCATTGTGGCGTGGCGGCTCATTTCCCACTGAAACTACGTGTCCCTTGCAGGTCAGCAGGGGACCTGGCGCTGCACATCTTCATTTAGTAGCCAGCAGAGGAAACATTGCTGGTTGTCACGCAAGACAGAAAAAGAGTTCCAGAAGGTCTCCCGCCATCAAGTAAAAGTTCCATCCCCAACTCTTGAAATCCACTCATAACTCAGGTCCGGAATGAGTCACGAGGCTCCGCAAATGACAGAAGGTGAGAGAAATACAATTACCAAGTGTCTGGGAGGGAGAGAGCAGAAAGTCACGGAGAACAGACCTAATAACACCACAGTCCTCCTTTCTGATCACCAAATAGTCAGATGAAATATACTCGCCCTTTCCCCAAGGGGAAAATCGTCAGTCACTGCACCAGACTCTACATCCACCAGGGCGTGACTTGTCTCTGCATCGGGTTTGTTAGGGTTACCTTGACCGAGAGAGCTACAAACTGAAAAGACAAGTTGTCAGAACCCTGCATGCAATGCATAATGTCCAGCTTCCAACCACAGTTACGAGGCATAACACACAGCCTGGAGACGCTTGTGTAAGCCTCAGAGCCAGGCTCAGACAGGGCGGGGATGTTAGAACGATCAAACCCAGGGGTTAAAATAACTATAATTAATATGCTAAGGGCTCTAATGAGAAAGTAGATGATTACATACGGGTAATATAAGCAGAGCTAGAAATCCTAAGAAAAGAAAATGCTAGAGATCAAAGACACTGTAACAGAAAGGAAGAATTCCTTTGAAGGGCTCATTTAGTAGACTGGACATGGCTGAGGAAAGACTCCCTGACTTTGAGGATATATCAATGCAAACTTTCAAAATCGAAAAAGCAAAGAGAAAAATGACTGAGGAAACGGAACAGAATATCCAAGGACTATGGGACAACTACAAAATGTATAATGTACACATCATGGAAATGCCAAAACTAAAAGAGAAAGAGAAAGACATAGAAATATTTAAAGCAGCAGTACCTTAAAATTTCCCCAGATTAATTCCCCAGACATCGAAGCCCCATGAACACTAGAACACTAAGCAGGATAAATGCAACAGCCCTATTAGAGAAAATCGAAGATAAATAGATGAACCCACTATCACAGTTGGCGACCTCCACACCCCTCTATCAGAAACGGACAGAACCCCAGCTGGTGTAGCTCAGTGGATTGAGCGCGGGCTGGGAACCAGAGGGTCCCAGTTTGATTCCCAGTCGGGGCACATGCCTGGGTTGCAGGCCAGGTCCCCAGTGAGGGCCATGTGAGAGGCAACCATACATTGCTCTTTCTCCCTCCCTTCTCCTCTCTCTGAAAATAAATAAATAAAATCTTAAAAAAAAAAAAAGAAAAAAGAAATGGACAGACCCAGCAGGCAGGAAACCATATTCGAACTTCATAGCCCCAAGAGGCCAACTCCAAAAAGGCGCAGTAAAAGACAGAACAGACCTGCCCTGGCAATTCCAAAATTCTAAGCAGCGACTGCAAGCGCCTCCCCAGCCTGGAGGTACGGAATGTTCCATGACTAGCTCCAGTTCTGCTCCCTGGGAAGGGCTCCCCAGATACTGCTTTTTGGTCCCTTGGCCCCATGGTCTGGAGATTCTTCCTTCTCCATTGTCCTCCTGGGTCCTGTCTAAAGTGCACACTGGAGACCACGCCGCCTGCACTGGGGCACAAACCCTGAGCGGCTCCTCCGGTTCTCTCCTCCAACCACGGTTCCAGGAGCCCACCCGGAAGACACCTTCCAAAGCACACAGCGGCACGTACCCAAGGTCACTCGTCGCAGCCTTCTTCTAATAGCCAAGGGCTGCAGACAGCTCGAATGTTCATCACTAGGGGTCTGGTTGCATAAATGACATTTATACAATGAAATGGAGTTTTACTGAACTTATTGGGGTGACATTGGTTAATAAAATTATACAGGTGTCGCAGTACAGTTCTGTAATACATCGTCTGTACATTGTATTGTATGTTTGTCAACCCAGGTCAAGTCTCTTTCATCACCATTTATCCCCTTTTACCTCCTCCACCCCCCTTTCCCTCTGGTGATCCCCATACTGTTGTCCATGACTTACCTGTTGTTTTCTTTGCTTAATCCCGTCCCCTTCTTCACCCAGCCCCCCAAGTCCCCTCCCCTCTGACAGCTGTCAGTCTGTTCTCTGTATCTATAAGTCAGTTTCTATTTCGTCTGTTAGTTTATTTTGTTCATTAGATTCCACATATAAGTGAAATCGTAAGGTGCTCGTCTTTCTCTGACTGGCTTATTTCACTTAGCACCATACAACGAAATTCCTCTGCAGCTGTAATAAGAATGAGAAAGTCTCTGTGAACTAGAGTGATCTCCAGAACATATTAAGTGGAAAAAGAAAGATAAAAAGCAATGCATATAATATGCCAACTTTTGTGTATGAAAAAGGGGAAAATACATGTTTCTCAAAAGAAACACTGAAAAGTGCGGTAGCAAGTTTAGGGAAGGAGAACACTTCTCTAAGGATGCCTTTTAATATCATTTTGACTTTGAACTACATAAATGCTTTATGTATTCAAAAATAAAGTTAAGTCAGAGAAGAAGAAATGCAAGCCCAAAACTGAAGGATTCAATGATGCGGCATGCAAGAGAGCAAGGAATGCAGGCAAGGAACTGGAAAGATGACATCACCTTTAACTGACATGGGGGCAACCATGGGAGAAAAACATCTGGGGGACAGTCAGGATTCAGCCCCGGAAGTGCCAAGTTCAAGGTGCCAATTGTATGCCCAAGAGGAGATGTTGGTGAGTCTGGGGGCCAGGGAAGAGGCTGGGCTGCCATTGGCATGTAGCTGGTGTTTAAAGCCATGAGGCTGGATGAGCTCACTGAGGGGACACAGCCAAAAAAGAGGAAAGCCCTGGTCGTGCACCACAAGGTCGCAGGTTTGATTCCCGATCAGGGCACGTACCTAGGTTGCATCTTTGATCCCTGGTCGGGGTGCATAGGGGAGGCAACTGACCTATGTTACTCTCTCATATCACACTTGCTCTCTGTTTCTTTCTCTCTCCCTTCCTCTCTCGCTCTAAAAATCAAAACATATCCTTGAGTGAGGATTGAAAAAAAGGAAAGAGGAAAGGTGTGGAGGCTGAACTTTAGGACCTAAGTTGTCAGGGATCAGGGAAACGAGGCCGCATGAGCCAGCGAGGCAGGAGAAGGTGGCAACCCTGGACGCCAGCGGGGAGGGTGTCTCAGAGGAGGAAGTGACCCCTTGTGCACATCAGATAGAGCCCTAGAGTGACCACTGGCCTTAGCAACAGACCTGGCCCAGAGCACTCTCCAAGGAGGGGAGTGGGGTCCTGACCAGAGATGTTTTAGAAGGCATGGAAGCAAACATACTGGGGGTAGTAAGCAGAGTTGTCTCTTTGTAAGGAGTTCTCTAGAAAGGAGGTGAGCAATGGAGCAACAGGTGGAGGGTTGGGCGTCCGGAGAGCATGCTGGTTTATGGTGGGGACACAGAGCACATTTGTGGGCCAACAGCAATGACCCAGGAGAGAGGGAAAAGCTGGGGACGGCAAGGGAGAAGGATTATTAAATCATTTTTAAGGTGAGGGAAACGACGCTTAAGGGAGCAGTTAGTCGAGGCTGGAACAGTGACTTTCCAAGGTCACCTGGCAGGAGGTGACCCACATCTCCAACCCCTGCAGGGAACACAGCAGGGCACTGGCTCTGCCCATAAATGGCCACAGACCTGGGAGCGGCTTCTAGTCCAGCCGCCGAGGAGACAGGTTGCCTCAGAGGGACAATGAAAGCAAAACCGCCTCCATTAATCAGGGCCGGGGATTAGATATGAATGGTAAAGCCTTGCCAACAACTCCAGCTCTGACAGCTGACCGGGAAATCAGGAGGCCCTTAAGCACAAACATGCCTTTGAGAGCTTCCACGAAGCCTATCTGAGAGGTTGGCCACATAGCTCGCATACCCAGCGGTCAAGCCCAAGGTCAGAGGACAGAGGAACACAGACCCATTGCTGCCAGAAACCAGAGCAACAGACTAAGGACCTATAAAAACCAGAAAATATGCGACTCTTGGATGAAAACCCCTCCCTCCCTCCTTTCTTCCTTCCTTTTTTTATTTTTTTCTTTCTTTCTTTCTCTTCCTTCCTTTCTTCCTTTTCTTTCCTCCTTTCTTCCTTCCTCTCTCTCTCTCTCTCTCTCCCTCTCTTTCTCTTTCTTTCCTTCTAAGATGTATTCATTTATTTTTAGAGAGAGGGGAAGGGAGGGAGAAAGAAGGAGAGAAACATTGATCAGCTGCCTCTCGCATGCCCCGCAGTTGGGCCGGACTCGCCATCCGGGCATGTGCCCTAACCAGGAATCGAACTGGCCACCTTCCACTTTGCAGGACGTCGCCAAAACAAGTGAGCCACACCAGTCAGGGTGCACCTCTTCCCATGCTCACTCTCAGATGTGGGACATGTCCGCCGGCCCACTGAGGCAGAGTTTGTAAAGATGGGCCTGATCACCCTAAGGTGAGAAATGAGAGGGATGTCCCAGAAGCCAAGAGGAGAGAAGGATCAGCTAAGTCAGGTGCTGCTGATAGTTTGAGCAAGAGAAGCACCAAGAATGAACCACTGGGTTTGACTCTTTGGAGGCCACTAGTCACCTTGAAGCGAGTCATCTTAGTGCAGTTGTGGGGAGAATCCCTGATTTAAGGGAGCGAAAGGAAAGAAAGAAGTTGACGAAGTCTGGAGACAGTGGCTACAGGCCACTCCCAAGGAGGGCTGCATTTAGAGAGGCAGAGAAATGGACCAGATGTTGAAACGCGACACGAGGACAAGGCGGGAAGTTTTTGATGTTCATTTTGGTTCGATTTCTAAGCCGGGAGCCATTACCGCACGTGTCTAGTTTCTACTGATGGGAGCGAGCCAGCGGAGAGGGGCAGATCGTTTAAGCAGAAGAGAAGCCACGTTCTAGAGTTTTATCCCTGAGTAGGTGACAGGGTTCAACGCAGTAACAGGAGTGAGAGCGGAATGCATGGGCCAGGTGCAAGTATTTCATGAGTTTGTAGACGTGGAGGGGGCAGTGAGGCAGGTCCCCAGTTGCTTCTAGCTTCTCGGTGAATGAGGAAACACGGACCTCAGCTGTGAGGAGGGGCCAGAGGGGCTGGAGGTCTGGGGAGAGATGTGTCAGGTCGGGGCTGTGAGGGTGGGCGGACAAGAGAATGTGATGGGATGGGGGACAAAGGGCCCATGTGACATTGGTAGTCGCGGATCTCAAGTGAGTACGCGAGCATGGTTCAGTGGATCCTCCGGCCCCCTCCGGCTGCCAGGGGGCAGATGGGGAGCTGATGGAAAGTGGATGGAACCGAGGCAGGAGTTCTGTCAGATAAGTTATTGAAGAGAGACAGGTGTGAGAGTTGGCAACGTGTGACAGTTACACTGGGCCATGGAACCTAGGCTGGCTAAGGAGAAGGGCAAGGGGATCAATGACAGACATGAGGTTGGTGATGAGGTCGTAGAAGAACTGATAGGTCTTAGATCTTAGAATCTTTAGTGTTGAAGAATTCTGGAGTTGTGCCAACAGGAGGAGACGGCTGGGAAACGGGAGGCGTGACGAGTACGTGATGGAGGGGTACGGGTGGCAAGAGCTGCGGAGCTCAAAGGCATTAGGGTGGGGAAGGGGCAGATGCCGTGAGGAGCAAGGTGGACATCAACTCCACCTTCAGGCCCAGTGATCCAGGAGCATGGGGAAAAAATGCCCCCGCCCAGCCACACACATAAACTCAACCCCAGAGGAGTATTAACGTTTTGCTTAAACTAAGCAAAAGAAGAGTTCTGCTGGGTGGCTCAGTTGGTTGAAGCATTGTCCTATACACCAGAAGACTGCAGGTTCAATTCCTGGGCAGGGCGCATACCTAGGTTGTGAGTTTGATCCCTGGTCAGGGTACATCCTGGAGGCAGCTGATCAATGTTTCTCCTCCATTGATGTTTCTCCCACTCTCTCTTTCTCCCTTCCTCTCTTTCTAAAATCAATGAACATATCCTTGGGTGAGAATTAAAAAAAAAAAAAAGTCAGAGCAGAGATGGAGGATTGGGAATTTTGTAGCTATTTGGTGTGAGTTTGAGAGGGCCCGGGGGTAGATTTGCAGTCACTAAGTCCAGGGTTCGAATCCTGCCTTCCAGGTTATTGACTGTGTTTATCTGAGCATGCTTCCTGATCTCCATGGTGACCCCGTTCCCTCACCTATGGCTGCTGGAAAGCTAAAGAAAATAAGGCGCACACAGTGCCTGGCAGCAGCGACAACCAGGCCAATTCTTTTCCACCTTGTTTTTCTGACACCTGAAGTTTCGGCTACCGCTTCTGAGGATCAAACACATTGCAATGACCGTGTTATCAGCTGTCCTCAAAGCGAGAGCTCTTTCTGTCTCAGGTTGCCCCCCCTCTCTCAGACCCCGCTGTCCCCACCGGCCTCTGGTTAAACAGCTCTCACCTACGCCATTCCTCCCAAGGAAGGAACCTGAACGCACTTGTGCGTTGTCCCAGATCACAACATACCTGATGTTTTCTCATCTGTGAGGGTTTGCTCATTGAAGCTTCCAATCTTGTCACTGCCCAATAAAACCTAGTGTCCTCATTTAAGACAGCTATAAAATATGGCTAAAAGTGGATCCTAATTGTTAAAATGGAGACCACAGTGCCTGCCTCCCTAGGAGGGCTTAAATGAGCCAATGTGTCGTGGGTCCCTCACTGAGCCTAGAAGGTGCTCCAAATGCTCATTTCTCCCTTCTCATCTTCCTTCTCCAAAGAGAGCTGTGATCTCTGTAGGTGCCCTGAAGCTAATCTAACGTTGCTAGTATGTGGAAAAGAGAAGAAGACAAATATTCTTGTAATCATATAGAGAGGAGAGATCCCTTGCCAGGTGGCTCAGTTGGTTGGAGTAACGCCCTGTACACCAAAAGCTTGCGGGTTCGATTCCCAGTCAGGGCACATACCTAGGATGCAGGTTTGATCCCTGGTCAGGGCATATCCAGGAGGCAACCACTCTTTCCCCCATCCCCACTTCTTCTCTCTTTAAAGTCAGCAAACATCCTTGGGTGAGGATTAAAAAAATTCTTATTTAAAGAGGAGAGAAAATATCAAAGGAAGAGATGTTACAGTAAGTTGTCAATAGACCCCCCACTTACGTGGGGTGCAGAGGCGGCCTTTCCATTGGGGGACCCACTGGGAGGCAAACAGGTGCAGATGAACGTGGAGGGAAACCCATCCAGCCCTGAGAGCGGCCTCCCTGGTCCTTCGCTGGTCAAGCGGGACTGCCAGGCACCAGGAAACACCATTCACATAAAGAGAAAATTTAACTCACAGGACAGCTACTTCCAGAGAAAACAGAGTAGGTTAAAGAAGAAGAAAAGTCGTATTTTTAAAATTCTGATTAGTGTCTTCAGAGAGATTTAATAGTAGGTTCTCTTTGAAGACTATTTTAGTTAAAAAAATATATAGAATTTATTAACATCACCAATGTAGAACAATGTTAAGTTCATCTTTAAAATCTCATTATTCTAATTATAAATGTACCAAATTTCAAGAAATTATTTTAAGGAGGTTTTTATAACTTCGTGAAATTCCTTTTAATATTTGAAATTATTGCATTAATAAACATCATCCTTGATTTCCTTTATAACTATTCATGTATTTGCCTGACACAAAAATCCTTCCAATTACTTAAATAATTCCTGATTTACCCAAGGTTGATAACTCAAACCAGTTACACTTCTAGGTAACATGTACCTTAAATGTTCCAATATTGTTTATAAACAATGAAAGTTCGACTTAAAACCAGAAATCCAAATCAATTCGTCAGTCCTAACTTTTAAGATGAATCCAAGGCTGAGCTGAACCTGAGCCTGTGCCTCTCACCTTCCTCCCTGATCGACATGAACTTCAGCACTTGCTCCAGCTCCTCCAGCACCTCCCAGGCCCTGGGCTCCAGGCCGTGCCCAGCCTCCCGGCCCGGCCAGCCAGCAGCGCGACCAGCACCTGCTCCGGCACCAGGGACTCAGGCTCCCAGATCTCCATGTCTCACTCCACCAGCTTCAGGGCAGCTGAGGGTCTGGGGACCTGACCGGGGGGATGGCCTCAAGTCTATGGGGCAAAGGGGACATCCAGAGTGAGAAGGAGATTAGGTAATGCCTGAATGACCACCTGCCCTCCTTCCTGGAGAGGGTGAGGCACCTGGAGGCTGATAGTCGGAAACTGGAGAGCATAGTCCTGGAACACCTGGAGAAGAAGGGGCCCCGGGTCAGAGGCTGAGGACATTACTTCAAGACCATCAAGGACCTGGGGACTCAGATCTTTGCAAGGTTATGGGCAATGCCCGCATCGTTCTGCAGAGTGACAATGCCCTTGATTGCTTCTGATGACTTCAGAGTCAAGTATGAGACAGAGCTGGCCATGTGCCAGTCTGTGGAGAGTGACATCAGTGGGCTCCGAAAGGTCCTTAATGACACCAATATCACACGGCTGCAGTTGGAGACAGAGATCGAGGTTCTCAAGAAGGAGCTGCTCTTCATAAAGAACCACGAGGAGGAAGTAAACGGTCTACAAAATCAGACTGCCACCCCCGGGCTGACCGTGGAGTTGGATGCCCCCAACTCTCAGGAACTCAGCAAGCTCATGGTATACATCCGGGCCCAGTATGATGAGCTGGCTCAGAAGAACCGAGAGGAGCAGATCATTGTAGAGGATGATCATGTCCTTCCGAACAATTCTTGGTCAAGTCTGAATATTGAATTAATGTCCAGGAGCCTTGGTTCCCCCACCTAAACTCAGAGGTACCCACTAAAGTGAAAGATCTCAGTGTCAGTGGTCAGGATGCTGCAGGGGACTTAGAGGGCAGTGGCTTTTTCTCCACCTGAGTCCTGCTTCCTTGAGAGCCCCAAGGTGTTTGGCTCTGTCTGACCCTCAGACCCAGTGTCCACCTCCAAATTAGGCACCCCCCTGGGATGCTCGCTGGGGAAGACACCTGGATTCTCAAACCCACAGACCTGGAGGGCCCTGGCACCTCTGCCCCTCTGCTGAGGACCTGCCTTCTCTCCAGGCTGAGTCCCCAGACTGGCCAGAGGAACTTCCACTGCCTCCACTGGCCCTAGGGGCAGCCCCCTCCTCAATGCCCATTTGGGCCTAGGAATAATCGACTCTACTATATGAGAGCAGTCAGGGCCAGAGCAAACCTGTATCAGAATCAGGGGGCAAGTCCAAGATAGAGAAAGAGAACAGAAATAAAGCCATCAGGAACAGCCCAGTAGTTCAGACTGGACCAGAATCTCTGTGATTGAAGCCTTGAAATCGGTATTTCAAAATCCTCTTGGGCCATTCCAGTTTTCAGTTATTAAGCTGTAGTCTGCATTTGGCACCAAGCTTCCTGGTGACCAAACTGAAAAGGGAAACATGTTATATATTACATAAAGTCGTTCTCATTATCCAAGAGGAAAGTATATTAAAATTTTCCCTAGCACTTGGCTGTAAAATAATTTTTTTCAATAGAGATGACACTCATAAAACAGGTAGAAATAACATATCATCATTGGCTCCCTGCATTCTTTCTCACAGTGGGCCTTGAGGAAAATCTGAGATGCAGCCTGTAACATAGCTGAGCAAGGCCCTTCTGCAGGGACCACGGAAATCTGTGCCTCTGCCTGTTGGTCTGCCTCCGTCCGAGGACAGGAAGCTTTCTAAAGCTTTTTAAAATTTATTTTTTTTTTAAGATTTATTTATTTATCTTCAGAGAAAGGAGAAGGGAGGGAGAAAGAGCAATGTATGGTTGCCTCTCACATGGCCCTCACTGGGGACCTGGCCCGCAACCCAGACATGTGCCCTGACTGGGAATCGAACCGGGACTCTCTGGTTCCCAGCCTGCGCTCAATCCACTGAGCCACACCAGCCGGGCTCTAAAGCTTTTTGATGGCAGAATCTTTTTTCAAACAAAATCTTATGCAGACCTTCAATATACAAAACAAATCAAAGTGGAACAGCTCTACATGGGGAGGAGAGCCCAGAGTCCTTCCTTTTTGTCCTCCTCCGTCCCTGCAGAGTTTCCTGGAGCAAAGAAGGTTCCAAGTTCCACCCCCGTGGAACCAGAGTGCCACAAAACCCAGTCTGAAGAGAGCATAGGTATAGGTGCGACGGCGGACAGGTTTGATGTCAAGTGTGAATGCAACTGACTGGCAGTGGCTGTGGAGCGCTGAGTCGAGGAGTGTTCTGGTAACTTGTTTGCGTGAAGGACCCCAAATCTTCACTCCCTCGGTCCATTCACACCCATCCAGTGTGACTTACTGAATTCTCCTCTCAAGAGAGAGCATGAACTTCCCAACCCTGAGCTCTGAGTCTGGCCCGGGTTCTGACACGAGCAGAATGCTCGTGGGTTGCCGTTTCTGCTCTGGCACCTGTGCCTGCATGGTGGGAACCTGACTGATCGGCCAGCTGGAAGGATGGCGGCGACCCGGGCAGCAGAGCCGAGTTTCCCCAGCCCAGCCCCAGGCCGATGGCCCACCAACCCCCAGACCATGTGAAGGAGCCTAGCCAAGACCAGAATGGTCCAGCCTGAATCACGGACTCACAGACGCTCTTGAGCTAAAGAGATATCTGCTTGTTTGAAGCCACTGAGTTCTGAGCAGCTCGTGATGCAGTGTGATCATGGCAATAGATAACAGAGACAAGTGTTGACAGTGATGGCTGCCATGGGTGCAGACAGTGGACAGCGCATCCCTTCCATCATTCTAGGAGCGTCGGCGGGCTGCGTGGGCTTCCAGCCCTTCTCCACATCCCGCTGTCCCTGGTCTTCCCACACAGAAGCCCCATTTCAAAGACTCACCACAGATCAGCTTCCCAGGGGCAGGGTCTGAGGATGAGTCCACCCAAGGGCCCCCATGAGATGCTGGGGAGACAGAGGGTGAAGGCAAGGCAGGGCATGACACCTGCCCCTCAGCCATCATGCCACAGTCCAAAATGGGAAAGGGGAGAGGCAGAGTCTATATGCTCTCAGAAGGCAGAGACAATACCTCCCTCCCTTCAGATCACTCTGCAGTCATCAGCTGGCTGGGTTCCAGTCATTCACACCTTCAGCTGGACCTGGAACAGACCTCCCATCTCAAGAGTGGGACCCACAAACAGATCCTAGTAGAGCGGCTGGCCAAGGAGTCTGGGATCTGGTCTATATCCTTGCCTTTGAAGCTGTTTAGACTGTGGGTCTTGGTGATGAAGGCCAGTTGGCTGTAACCTCATTCTCCTGGGCCCAGTGAGCAGGCAATGGGATGCATGTAGCTAGCTCCAAAAAGCAAACTTGACTTCAGATGCCCTCCCTCCCAAGAGGCCCAGATGACTCTGCATTGCACTTGGCTTGAGCAATGCAACACCCCACGTGCGTTTCATTTTTCAGAGTCCACCCTGGCAAAAGCTGCTGCTGCAAGATTCCTGGCAGCAAAAGTGGTCCTGAACTTTCAAGGAAGGAGATAAATGGCTTTGAGCTGAAAACACCCAAGACTATCTTGAACTTCTTTCGTGTTACTGCTTAGGGATGAAGTCTAAGAAATCGGCAAGGAATACGTGGCCTTGATCGCCTGGCCCCGTTTGCCCCTAGCCTCATCTCCCACACCTGCCTCACACCTTCTACGCCAGCACCTCCCACTCGCTGCAGTTTCACACGCATTCCCCACGGTTCCTCACCTCTGAGCTTCGCTGTCCTTCTGCCTTGGGCACCTCCCCAGACTCCAGGGGCTCCCTCCTGCTCTCCTCAGGACTCAGGCCAGGTGTCAGCCTTGCAAGGCTCAGGGAGGTGCCCCTCCTCGCCGTTCCCAGGACACCTGTGCCTCCTCTGAGCAGCTACATTAAGGTCTCTTCCAGGTTATTCCCCCATCTGTCTCTGAGGACGCAGCTCTACATGTGTGTCTTCTGCTGCGCTCTCAGGGAGTGTAGCTCATGGTTGCGGTGATTCCCTGTGGGAGCCCCACCAGGCACCCCTACAGGACAGCTTCTCGGTTTCTAACGCTGGGGTTCAGTGGGCTCCGGGGTGGGGCTTCAGTTCCTTTCCCTGCTTGGGGTTTCTGCGTTGCCTGCTCATGAGCTGCTTGCTCCTCCTCTATCTGCTGTCCTTGGCAGGCCCAGCTTCTGCCTTCGCCCGCCTGAGAGCAGCGTGTCTACTTCTGATTTAGTGGGTGCACAGGCTTCGCTGGCTCCTGGGTTTACCCAGGATGTGCGGGTCTAAGTCCCCACCTCATGGGGGCTGAAACCTTGTAGCAGACCCTTCTGGTGACCGCTCACATCCCCTGGCCTCCGCTGTGAGCAGGGTGGGCAGTTCTGCGTGGGCTTAGGTTTGTTTTACACCTAAGCACGCCGGCCAGGCCTCAGAGCCAGTTCGTTCGCTCCCCAGGAGCCTCGCAGCCCACGATGGGGCAGGATCCTGAGGCCAGGTCCAGACCGCACAGGATAACCCCCGGGACAGCTGGGATCAGGCCCAAGAGGCCGCTGGGGATGACAGTCAAGGAGCCCGGGGGGCAGAATTAGGGTTCCTCCTGAGAGATGTAATCAAGAGTCAGGACAGAAGGGCGAGTGTGAGACCGAGCAGAGCCCAGGGAAAGGGAAAGGGCCAGGAAGGGAGACCTGGTGGCGGGCGCTGCAAATCCGATTCATAGGCAGGACCAAGGTGCGCGTGTCCCCTCACCGAACACTGGCAGTAGGAGTCCTGGGCAGCCGGCAACCTTGAAGGCCTAGGGCGGAGCCACAAGGGCCCTGTCCCAGGGTAGGGAGGGAAGGTGGGCACTTCCGCAACAAATGTAACCCTGACGGCAATGCGGGTTTTCTGGCCCAGGAAGTCCGGTCTTCTCCCACAGACACGGAGCCCACGTTGAAGGCGGGCCTCCCCTCCCAACTCCCCTCCTGGCCCACACCAGGGAAGGGTTAGCTCTGGCCTGCACACACCGCAGCTCAGCCTGCCCAAGGTCCTCCAGGGAGCCTGCAGGCCCCTGCCCACCCAGGGCCAGAGAGGGAGAGGAAACCCTGCCCTGGACACAGGGCAGCCTGTGGGGAGGAGGGTAGAGACCGGTGAGGCCATGGGACTCCTCACCGACTCTGCCTGTCTGTCCTGGGAGGCAACCTCTCTGCCTGCTTCCAGCAGCATCTGGGCAGCTGTTGGGGCTCCGGCTGTTCTCTGAGAGCCTCATGCAATCTCTGCATCCGGCATCGTGTCCAGGGCCTCGGGATCCACACTAGGTCCTGAGTCAACATCTTTTGGTGACCTGCAAGTTAAGAAGACAAATGACCTGTCCCACCCACTCCCGACATGGAGTAGTGAAGGAGAAAGAGGAACGGACCGGGAAACACACTGCACAGTTCCCACGTAAAAGGGGAAGGCAGCCTAATCACGTGTGGGGCAACCAAGAGGGAGTCTTCCTGCCACACAGGAGTGAGCAATTGGATAAGCAACGTGCCCACAGCTGCGTATTAGGCTGACTTAGAGAAAAAATCTTGAGAGTTTAGGTGGCTGCATTGTTTACTGTCATTGAGGTGATGTTCATATATGGGTGGTGTTTGAACACTTCTAAAGAAAGCAAGAACAAAACTGAACGCAAGAGGATCCCAGATGAAGGCAGGAGGAAATTGTTATTACAAGGGAGGGTGGGAGGTATGCGGCTGCTGGCCCGCCTGCGCCCACGCCCCCATGGAAAGTATGCTTTCGGCACGGCTGTTTCAGTTCGTCTTCGACCTTTCCAATCTGGGGGAGCCCAGTTTTGAAACGTGGTGCTCTGGGGGCACACTGACTCAGAATGTTCACCTGGGCTTCATCACATCTTCGGAATGTTAGGGAGACGCCAGGCAAACCTGGCACACAGCAATCTGAAAGGTGTCCGCTTGTCTGGCCCCGAAGGCCATGGAAAGAAGGACAGGGTGGCCCTGGGTTGTTTTTGCAAGAGTGCCGAGAACATGGACAGCGAAACCATCACGGGGTACTGAATAAAAGGGACTGATTACTCACGACCTAAACGTTCAACAGTAAAGACAGGGGTTAAATGATGCCCTGTCCACAGGATAAAACAGTATGCAGCAACTTTAAAGTTTCAAGGAAATTCTGATGGCCTGCGATATACAGACATTAAATGTACACACATGTACACACACACTTTTCCATAGATCCAGTCACATGTTAGAAAAATATTCCATGATTACTCCTGCCCTTCGCAACAGCATGGATGAACTGGAGAGCATTACGCTAAGTGAAATAAAGCAGGAGGTGAAAGACAACTACCAAATGATCTCACCTGGAAGTGGAACCTAATCAACAAAACAAACAAGCAAAACAGAACCAGAGACTTGGAAATCAAGAACTGACAGTGAGACTTCCTAAGATGGCGGCATAGGTGAATGCACCGTACCGCCTCGCACAACCAAACAAGGGGAAAAAAAGAAATATACACATCCAAACACAGCCAGATCTGACAGAAAATCATATTGAGAGGAAGTCTGACAACCAAGGAATTAAAGAAGATACATTCATCAAGTTTGGTGAGCCAGAAAGAGCAGAGCGAAGGGAGAGCGCTCGGCGACCCCGCGGCGAGCAGGTGAGCAGATGGCAGGTCTGCGGTTGGAGGGGCGGTTCCCGCGCGGGGCTGAAGCTCACCCAGACGGGGACCGACTGAAGCTCGGTCTGCACCCGGCTCCCACCGACCCCGGAGCGACCCCTGGAGTCAGTGCAAAGGGGCCCGAAGTGCTTGCAGGAGGCGGTGTGGGTGCGGAGAGCGGAGAAGGCGCCATTGTGCGCTCAGGCCCCGCCCCCAGAGGCTTCGGTCCCAGCACAACTACCGGGAACTTCCCTGCACAGGGGATCCCCAAGACTCTGCCCCCCTTACAGTAACAGGTTCACCGAGGGGGAAAAAATGGCCCAAAGAAAG
>PVJI01029341.1:0-15391 GCA_004026765.1 Micronycteris hirsuta
ATTGAAATGCTCTTAGTTTTTGAAACCAGGCGCCAGCTAACTCAGAGTCAGGGCCGTAGTTCTCCGGGGCTAGGCTTGCTCCCGCTCACTAGCACTTGGCAGCACTTTGCTGTTTATAACTGAGGTGGGGGGATTATAGGCCCTGTGAACCTAACTAATACTTTCAAAATAATTTTTAACAAGTTTATGAATTGCACAAATCTTTAAAGTGCTTTTTTCTTTCTGTTTAGTTTTATACTTCATGAAATTTCAGAGTTAAAAAAGTCTTACATATTCAGACTTTAAGCAAGTGAAAAAAACTTCACTGATTTATCTAAAAGTTACCCCGATTTAGGCAAAACTTGTGTCATTTTCTAGAGTTTTGTTTGTGTATGCTTGACCTCACAAAGCTTGCGATCTTACAGCTTAAATTCAAGCAGATGTTCATGGTCCCGAGCACGAGTGTTTATGGGTTTCTGACACCCGGGGAAGTTTTGCCTGCAGAGGGAGAGACGTTACTGGAGGAAGGAGCCTCTGAGGGTAAAATTTCAGAGACCGCAGCAACTCTAGGAGAAGAGCCAATTTTGAGCAAGGACTTACTCAGCTGTGTGAGCGAGCACGTGGCCTTTGGTCATCTTCGTGCCTGCTGTCAATATGGCGGCCTATTGTTAACCAGTCCTCTTTGTCTTACCCTGGTAGATAAGTTAAGAAAAATAGGGGCTTGCAACTTTAAACATTTAAATATATATATATATATATACAGTATGTGAACATATCTCCTAAATATACTATCCTTGTAGAGGTATGACAAAAATGACTAGCTTTACCAGTTGAAGCTGGGAGTTCTCCTTTAGAAAGAATGGCCATTACTCAGGAAGATCCCCTGATGCAGCCCTCGAAGGTCCAGGGCAGGTCTGATGGCGCGGGTGTGGAGGAGACAAGGAAAGGGCCAAACTTTCCACACAAAAAGAAAACAAATAGGAATTGAGGGGCAAGAAGGGACTTGAACAAGGAGAGAGTCTAGGTTCTAATGAAATATGAATATGCTTGAGGAGTGGAGGGTTCTTCACTTTATTTATCCCTCCACCCTGTTAAGAATTTCCACAAAGCCTCCTGCTATTGCCATGCATGCTCTGTGCATGCCCTTTAGGGTGGAGCAGGCGTCAGCGACAAGCCAGTCCCTATGTCTCACTCGGCGAGTAAATGAACAAATGGGCAAATGATTGACGATCAGCTAGTGTGCATTCTTGGTGCCCACTGTTGGCAATCATTCAACTTAGTTTCTAACATGGAAAGATCACTCAGGCCCTAGGGATACCTGGGCCAGTTCTCACCTCCACTAAGTGGGGCCTGCCCGCAACTCTGCGGGCCCTTCCATTGGCCTCTGGTGCTCTCCCGACTCATCTTCTGCTCGGCTGTCAGTGAGTGCCAACGAGTCCAGCCAGTACCTCTCCTGACCCCGCTCAGTTCTCTCCAGTGCACTACAATCCCTGCTGTGGGTTGAGAAGAAACAGAGGTAGGTAGTCCTTAAAATAATGTCAAAAACCAGTAAATATACTGTGATTTGGGTCAGGGACTAGGTGAGATTCTGTAACCAACTTTTTTTGTTAAGATTTTATTTATTTTTATTATTTATTTATGTTTTAAATTTTAACTTATTGATTATGCTATTACAGTTTTCCCAATCTTTTCCCCTTTATCCTCCACCCTGTGCTGCCTAGCCTTCCAACATCCTCTCCTTAGTTCATGTCCATGGGTTGTACATATAAATTCTTTGAATTTTCTGTTTCCTATACCATTTTTTACCTCTCCCCATCTATTTAATGCCTACCAATTATGCTTTTTCTTTCCTGTACCTTTTCCCCCTATTCCTCACTCCTCCTCCCTACTGAAAACCCTCCATGTGATGTCCATTTCTCTGATTCTGTTCCTGTTCTAGTTGTTTGCTTAGTTTTCGTTGTTTTTCTTTTCTTTTTTTAGGTTCATTTGTTGATAGTTGTGAGTTTGTTGTCATTTTACTGTTCATATTTTTATCTTCCTTTTCTTAGATAAGTCCCTTTAACATTTCATATAATAAGGGCTTGGTGATGATGAACTCCTTTAATTTGACCTTATCTGGGAAGCACTTTATCTGCCCTTCCATTCTAAATGATAGCTTTGCTGGATAGAGTCATATTGGATGTAGGTCCTTGCCCTTCATGACTTCAAACACTTCTTTCCAGCCCCTTCTTGCCTGTAAGATTTCTTTTGAGAAATCAGCCGATAGCCTTATGGGCATTCCTTTGTAGGTAACTCTTTTCTTTCCTCTTGCTGCTTTTAAGATTCTCTCTTTGTCTTTAATCTTGGGTAACTTAATGATGATGTGCCTTGGTGTGTTCCTCTTTGGGTCCAATTTCTTTGGGACTCACTGATCTTCTTGGACTTCCTGAAAGTCAATTTCCTTTGCCAGATTGAGGAAGTTTTCCTTCATTATTTCTTCAAATAAGTTTTCAATTTCCTGCTGTTGTTCTTCTCCTTCTAGCACCCCTATTATTCGAATATTGGAATGTTTCAGGTTGTCCCAGAGATTCCAGCCTCTCTTCATTTTTTTGGATTCTTGTTCATTCTGTTCCGGTTGGATGTTTTTTTCTTCCTTTTGTTCCAAATCATTGCTTTGAGCCCTGGTTTCCTTCCTGTCACTGTTGTTTCCCTGAATATTTTGCTTTATTTCATTTTGGGTATCTTTTATTTGTTCTTTCATCTTTTGACCAAGCTCGATCAGTTCTGTGAGCGTTTTGATTACCAGGGCTTTAAATTCTCCATCGTATAGGTTGGCTATATCCTCCTTGCTTAGTTCTCTTTCTGAGGCTTTGCTCTGTTCTTTCATTTGGGCCATGTTTCTTTGTCCTGGTGCACCTGTTAAGTTGTAAAGGGTGGGACCTTAGGTATTCACTGGGGCAGGGCAACCCTCCTTGCTGCACTGCAGTGCTGCCTGTGGGGGAGGGGCCAGAGAGGGAACAGTGCAGCTCGCCTGCTCCTCTCTAGCACACTTTTTGATGAACTCTCATGTGAGACTGGGAGCTTCCCTCACCGTGGCAACCGCCATACTCCACTGTCAATTCTGAGTCTCAGTTTTTTCCCCTTAAGCCAGACCCTCCTATGCAGCCTGCCACCTGGCCACAGCCAGCCCTGCCCACCCAGTCCACTGTTCCGCCACTGTTTTTCTGAGTTTGCCAGCGAGGTCCACCACCTTACCAGTCTGGTTGTTCTGTTTGACTGTTTCTTTAATTCTGTGGTTGTCAGAGTTCCATGCTTGATTTTCTGGCACTTCCGGTTGTTTCTTGATTTTAGATTGGTTGTTTTTCTCCTTTTGGTTGTGCGAGAAAGCAAAGGATTTCTACCTACAATTCCATCTTGGCCAGAACTCTATTTATTTATTTTTAGAGAGAGGGAAAGGGAATGGGAAAGAAACATCAATGTGTGGTCGTCTCTCATTGGCGCACAATGTAGGCATGTGCCCTGACCTGGAATTGAACCAGTGACCCTTTGGTTCTCAAGCTGGCACACCAGCCAGAGCCTAAAATACTTTTCATCTGAAGTAAATTTTATATCAGTATATCACCATCGAAACATTTTTCTGATGTAAAGCATTGTCACTACCTTCATTTTCCAAGACTTTTTCACTGCTCAGCCTGATTTTGTTTCTTTTTTTAAAAAATATTTTATTTTATTTATTTTTAGGCAGAGGGGAGGGGAGGGAGAAAAAGAGGGAGAGGAACATCAGTGGGCGGTTGCCTCTCTTGATCCCCCAACTGGTAACCTGGCCTGCAACCCAGGCATGTGCCCTGACTGGGAATCAAACTGGCGACCCTTTGGTTGGCAGGCTGGTGCTCAGTCCACGGAGCCACACCAGCCAGGGCTGATTCTTTGTTTCTCATGAGCTCTGTAGCATTCCAAGGTTTCCTTGAATAGAACGTCATCCTATTTATTTCTTCATCTCAACCATCAGATATGTATCTGAAAGACAAGAAAAGAGAAGAAAATGGCCATCTGAGCAAACAAAGTATAGACCATATCTGAAGTTTATAAAAGTCAGTTATGGCCCTGGCTGGTGTCACTCAATGGGTTGAGCAATGGACTGCGAAGCAAGGGTCGCTGGTTTGATTCCCAGTCAGGGCACATGCCTGGGCTGCAGGCCAGGTCCCCAGTGGGGGTACGTGAGAGGCAACCATACATGGATGTTTCGCTCCCTCTTTTTTTCACTCCTTTCCCCTCTCTCTAAAAATAAACAAATAAATAAATAATTAAAATCTTTTAAAAAAGTATTTTGGAAAAAGAAAAGTATTTTGGAATGAGACATTATGAATACAATGGAAAGAAGTATGAGTATTATTTTGTACCTCAGCTAATATAGGCAGGATTATTTGATGATATTTAATGCAGGTTAAGAAATATGATCTTCTGACAATTACATTTTTTATTTTTTTTGGCTTAGGAATATCACTGCCAAAAAAATGTTAAAGAAGAATAAATTCAGTAAAAGTGAGCAGAACAACACATTAACATAAGTTTTAAAAATAGTTCTATGTGTGGGAGAGAAGCTGGTTGCTCTGAACTTCATTAAGCCGATTGTTGAGAAGACATCTGGAGTCTGATGCTTGGGGGTGGGGGGGGCAGGCAGTACACGTGCATAGTGGTTTATGTAAATGTGCCTGAACAAAATGCACTTTTTATTGCTTCCCAATGGACTGGCCTCCATGGGTCCTTGTTGGTGTGGGGGCACGACAGGGCAGAGATAAGAAGTGACGGCAGTGGAAGGCGCTCCCCAGACCGCGACAGTCTCCATGGGCCCTGCTCACGTGAACCACCTTGTTTTTTCTCCCATATTGTAAACTCATTGAGCATAAAACCATGGATTTTCTGTATCCCCATCACCTCGAATAGTACGTATTCAATGAAAACACATTAACAGTTCACTTCCCAGGAAATCACATAAAAATTGTTTCGAAAGAAAAGTCGTTCAGAATTAGATAGAGTGGGGATTCAAGGAGCAGCTGTTGTGAAATATCACAAGGTTCGTGTATCCGTGAATAACCGCCTGGTCCTGCTCTCAGGGAGGGGAATGAGATCCGGCAATACCTCCAAAAACCTGAAATTCCCGGAACAGGCGCCTAGCTGGAAAGAGGAGCGCTCGCCTTGCCCCTGGGCGTTCTGTCCCTGACCCTGCTGCACCGCCACCGAGTCACTGCCCACAGCCAAAGATGTTTGCATGAACTTGCATTTCTACTTTTATGAAATTGCTAAAGCGCACCACAGTGACAGTTGGGGTACAACATGGCACACAGAATACAAAAAGGAGTTTCTAGCCGAAGCGCTAGATGGGACCAACTGAGGCATCTTGGCTTCTGTGGGCACCTACATGGCGCCTCTTCCTCTGTGGAGGGACTGGCTTTCCCTCCTCTCTGGTGTGCTGAGGGACGCCAAGTCCTCATTAGTTCATTGCTCTGTCTCACGGGCATTTACTGGGTGCCTGCCACAGGCTGGGAACTGTTCTGGGCAGCGGTGACTCAACAAGGATCACACGCCCTGGCGACCCTGCTCTGGGAGCCCGCTGTTCCAGGCCACACTGTGCCTCGCCGAGTCCCCTCCCACGCCTCCTGCTAGCTGTCAGGACCAGTCTGTGTGCTGCCCTGTGTACCTGTCCCAAAGGGCCCCTCGCCCTCAGCCAGGCTCGCTCCTTGTTCTCAGGAATGCTGGCAGGGCGTGATTCTGTGTAATATTTCTGTTCCAAGGTCCATCCCAACCACCTCCCTATTCTTACGACATGGTCACCCCCACCACATCCAAGTGTCCAGTCCAGAGGTTAAGGCTGAGGTGACATGAGAACGTGGACATGTGTCACTCATCTCTGGACTGTAACTTCCTTTCATGTCCCCTTAGGCTTGCCGAGTCCCCGGCAATGCCCACGCGTCTCTCACATAGCCCTTCCCCTGCGGTACGTGTCCCAGGGTTTCCACATGTCTAGACCACCTGTCTGTGCGATCTTCGAGAATACTTTGACTCCTAGAAGAGTGATTGTCCTAATAGGGGATATACGTAGTTGTTGATAATAGAGTTATTTTGATGATCTTTGACATGGGAGATCAGGCCATGGTAATGCTGTCAGAGCGGCACAATGACATTTAAGATGTTAATGTAGGACACGATGCTGTCAATGGAATGAGTGACGTCTGAGAGCATGTTTCCAACTTTTCAATTTATTGTCCTGTTTAGTTGGAGGAACACAAAGAAGCTTTTCAATGGTTATAAAGTAAAGGTCTGCATTACAGTGACCAGCTTCCAATGGCCCCAGGGAGTCCCATCTTCCGGCCGCATGCCTGCTCCTACCCTCCCATGGGGCAGCAGGGCCGACCTCTGGAACCAGGGGGACGTTGGTGTGATTAGTGCAGCTCTGCCTTTCTTTCTCAGATCATTTTCTCGGGGTGACACCAGCTACCATGTCCAGAGAAGGCACGAGCAGCCTTTGTGGGGATCTTCGTGGCAAGGAACCGTGTCCTCCTGCCAACAGCCAATGCCGCAGGCCTGGTCCTCCAGCCATGGTCACTGCAGGTGACAGAAGTCCGGCCCACAGCTGGACCAGCATGTGAGAGGCCCTGAGCCGAGCCCCGATGAGCCACCCCCAAATCTGCATCCACAGGAGGTAAAATAAACACGTGCGGCTTTGAGCCACCAGGGTTTGGAGCAATCTGTGATGCAGCGATAGCTGGTATCAGAAATCACTACCACTTTAAAGATCTTTCTAACTTTCATTTTCATAGCTCAAAAATATACTTTATATCATAAAATAATGCTAACAAATTAACTACTTTATGCAAGGTTACAACCATGAAAATACTCTAGGACAGGAATATTTAAATATATCTTGCTCCTGGTCTTTTTTATTTTAACAGTGCCAGCAATCAACAGAACAAGTCTTATTACTGCAGAGTTATGAAAACTTCATCTTAGAAATAGTTTTATAGCTTTTGATTTAAAAATACCATAAATATTAATTCATATGGTGTCCAATTAAAATATAGCTCTTAATTCTACTATTCATAACTTCATTTAATTTTAATAAGGTACTCTCTTAATTAAAAAATATGAGTCATAAATCTATGCATCTAATCTACCTGAAGACAAAGTGATACATATTGCTGGGTTTTGACCCGCTGTGCTTAATCTATTTTAAAAATATTTTTGCAAGTAGTTACTAAAAGGCCCAGCATTCAAAGACTTGTTCTAAGTTATAATGGGAGGCTAACACAGCAGTTCATCTCTCCCTCAACCTCTGTGCTGAGAGACACGGAGAGGAAATGTGACCCGCCCTCTGCCTGCCTTCCCACAGACTCCACTGAGCAGCTGCGGGTTCTTTTCCACGGGCAACCTCTAGCCATCCTCCAAGATTTAACATAGCCCTCCCAGAGGAGCTATATTTTATTTCTTTTCTGAATAACTGAACTTTTAATAACTTTGAGGCTCAGTATATTTGAGGTTTAGGTAGTAACTGAAGTAAAATGTTAATCTCATCAAATCAAAAAGAAACTCAAATTATGAAGCCTGACTACGTAGGTATTTACTGATTTGTGATCAGAACGAACAGGTCTCAATGGAAGTTTGTTCCTCAACAAGTGTTAATGTTGAGTGCGCTTGTTTCTGGGGTTGTTGGGGGAAGGTTCAGTGTGTTCCAGGGATACAGTAAAGGGTTTGCAAGGCTCCCTGACTACTTGTCAATGTAGGGAAGTGAGAATAATAGTGTTTTTTTCTCGTCTGACTCCCTTAGTATTGAAAAATGATGAGTCTTGTCTTTGTGAAAAGCTGTGCTGAATATGCTCAGTTCTCCTGCAGGAAAACAACAGCACTTCACATTCACTTATTTCTAGATATTTTCCCCAGGATGCTCACAGTATTGGATTTTAACCACATAAAAATTTCAATCAAATAGAGTTGGTTCTTCTACTTACTAGTTCTCCTGAATGTAGTTCTTACTCATTTATGTTCTATAACCTTATTGGGAGTATATTTCTTTTTTATTGAATTTATCAGGGTTACATTGGTTAATAAAATTACATAGGTTTAATTCTGTAATACATCATTTGTATATTGTATTGTGTGTTTGCCACCCAAGTCATGTCTTTTTCTATAGCCATTTATCCTCTCTTTTATCTCCTCCCACCCCTCCCCCTCTGGTAATCATTACACTATTGTCTGTGTCTATGAGATTTTTATTTAATCCCTTCACCTTTTTCACCCAGTCCCCCTCCCCTGGCCCCTCTGACAGCTCTGAGTCTGTTTCTATTTTTTTTGTTAGTTTAGTTTATTCATTAGATCCCATATGTAAGTGAAATCATGTACTGCTTGTCTTTCTCTGACTGGTTTATTTCACTTAGCATAAAACTCTCCAGGTCCATCCATGCTGTCGCAAAAGGTAAGATTCTTTTTCTTTTTTTTTTTTTTTTTTTTTGCTCCGGTGTACATAGTATTCCACTGTGTAAATGTACCACAGCTTTTTATCCAATCAACTACTGATTATATTTCTTAATCACTTGAGCTTTAGCTTTCTCAGCTACAAAATGTAAATGATAATAACTAATATTATTGCTAAGCAATATGACTATGATTATTTTACCTTGAGAAAAGAAATATTTTTGTTTAGAAGGCATTCCTCTGAGTAAATGAATGCAGATAACTTGGAGCCAGCAGCCCTTTAGGGCAGCAATGTCTTCTTTCCGGGAACATTTGGTGCCCTGAATACAAGAAAGCAGTTTAGCACTGACCACGGGCATAGCCCTACTTCTCTGTGCAGCTCCTAGCAGACATGGCGACTCCCTGGAGAGGTGTGGGGCAGCCAGTCTTCTGATGGGCAAGCCTTCAGATCCACCTGGAGGGCTGAGGTCAGGTAACCAGGTACACCTGTAACATGGATTTGATCTGTTCACAGAACACAATTCCTAGGGGTCTCCCTTTAAACTAGCAGTTGTAGGTCATAGTATCATCAAATCACGGTGTCCAGTCTGCCAGCATTCCCTCCTTGTCTTCCAGGGCAGGGCAGTGGCACAGATGGGAAGTTGATTCTTTTATTGGCCATTGAACCTTATCAATCCTCCTTTTGTCTTACCTGACCCTGAGGACTCATGCCAGGACCTGTGTGTGGAATTCTCTGATTCAACAGAGAAGCACACAGAGTAGCAGAATGCAAAGGCTACAGAGCTGGTTAAGTAAAATGTGAACAGACACATACAACACACCCAGCCCACAGCTCGCGTCCAAATGATATGTATTCCCTTGTTCTCTTCCCCACTTTGCAGTCACTTATCAAGGTTTACTTTTTTTTTAAATAAACTAATCTTCACCTGAGGATATCTTTATTTATTTGAGAGAGAGAGAGAGAGACAAAAAAAAAAAAAAAAACCGAAACAAAAAAAACAAACATCAATATGAGAGAGAAACTTTGATTGGTCGCTGCCCGTAAGCACCCCCACTGGGAATTGAACCGTAACATTTTGGTAATCAGGATAACACTCCAACCAACTGAACCACCTGGCCAGGGCCTACAGGATTTACTTTTAAGTAAACTTCTTAAGTAAACATTTTCTGATTTTTTGTCTTAAAATGTTTAATTTATCAAGCATTTTCTTCAAAGTATGTTGAATGAAGTTGTAGGTGATTTCAACTGTGTTCAAATTTGAGATTGATGCACATTTTTTAAACATTAAAATGACTCTTTGGATTGTTTACTTTTTTGGTCAGTGACTCCTGATAGATAGCAGTTGTCCTGGGGCATGTCATCGGATCCCTGGGCAGCAAAGGGCCAGCAGAAGGGGGAGCAGTGGGGAAGGGGCAATCCTGGTAGAGTGCCCAGCACTTGCAGTGCTACTTCCAGACCAGCTGTGTCTGGACACTTATTAAAGTGCAAAGATATGCCATATAGTGTTTGGGAGGCCTGGGGCACATCGGACCACAGATCCACGCACAGGTGCCGGAGTATCTATGGTCAGGGTTAGGGGCACGGTCTGGGATGCTGTGGATGAAGCTGCATAGAGAGTGATCCAGGGTTGAGGTGGGTAAGTTGCACATTTGTTGAACTAACATGGCTGACCGTGAGACTGACTGACACAGGGCCGCTCACCTTCCTCAGCGCAGCCGCACTGATTACTTCACTGTGTCACATTGTTCTCTCTACCTGGGTCAGAGTTTCCATGAAAATCATTCCTATTGCATGATGCTTTTGTGTGTTTTGGAAGTGATAGTCATTTTGGTCCTTTAGTTCTTTTTGAAAACGTATCTATGAGAAATCTGTGAATTCCTATTTTCAGGACAAAACTCCTCAAAGATTAATTTAAGTTCTTTTTTAAAAAGCACATATGAACTATAGCTAAATAAATTTCTTTCACTAAAGCATTCTTCCCAACTCCAGGAAGGGATTAAAAGCACGTGTACTTTCAATAGTTTCTATTTTATCTTGAACAACTTAAGTTTTTCATTATTTCCAAACAGATCAAGATTAAATGGGGTGAACTAGACAAAAGAACAACTAAATACAATAATATAAAGGCTTAAATAGAAACATGTTCATTTGGACAAAATCTTTACTTTCTATAGGTTTTCTCATAGAAAAAGCCTAAAAATATTCTGTTCAGATATTAAGATTTTTAAGCTTAAATTTATAACATATTCTATTGGCTTTTCAAAGAGCAAGGTTTGAACTAAATTTATTTTTACTTTTTTAATATTTAAAGGTCTGTTATTAACATTTAGCAAGACACTGGAATGTGCATTTGTATCTCTTTTTGAATCTGCAGGAAAAGGCATTCAACCTGATGTCGAGCAGGAATATACTGAATTACAGATGCTAATATAGTGTGGATTTTTGTAAGGCTCTACATATATTTATTCAGTGAATATAAACAATTTGTGAGACCCCTAGGTCAGAGGGATTCCATGCATTCCTGGCCTCACGAATCACAGAATCTGAGAAGCAGGGCAGACTTCTCACAAGTTAATTACATTTGGACAAATTAAAGCATTTATCAGAAAAAATTGAAATATCACCTGAGAGGCTAGAGAAAGAGCCCTTGGAAGGTGACTTTGGGTGAGTCCAGAAGGAGGAGTGCGCTCTTCATCTACGAGTGACAGAGCAAAAAGCAGGTCTGAAGGAGCAACTAACTTTTTTTACATGTTTCTTCCCCCCATTTTTCATTGAATTTATTGGGGTGACACTGGTTAATAAAACTACACAGGTTTCAGGCACACAATTCTAGCACATCATCTGTACATTGTATTGTGTGTTCACCACCCAAAGGCAAGTCTCCATCCATCATATTGATCTCCCCTTTACCCACCTCCACCTCCCCCACCCTGAGAATCACCATTGTTCTTCGTGTGCATGAGTTCTTTTTCCCTCTCTCTACTTTCTTTTTTGCTCGGTACCTCCACCACCACCAAACACTCTTCCCACCAGAGCTGTCAGCCTGCTCTCTATCTATGAGTCTGTCTCTATTTTGCTTATTAGTTCAGGTCATTCATTAGATTCCACATATGAGTGAGATCATATAGTATTTGTCTTATATATATAATTATTATATATATAATATATATATTATAATATAATTATAATATATATATTATTTAGTGTTTCAGACTTCTTTGGGAAAATTCTCAGAAGTGGAATCACTGGGTCATAAGGAAGTTCCACTTTTAATTTTTTGAGGAAACTCCATACTGCTTTCCACAGTGACTGCACCAGTCTGCATTCCCACCAGCAGTGCATGAGGGTTCCCTTTTCTCCACATCCTCACCAGCACTTGTTGTTTGTTGGTTTAGTATTGATAGTCATTCTGACAGGTGTGAGGTAATATTTCATTGTGGTTTTAATTTGCATTCCTCTGAGGATTAGTGATGTTGAGCATCTTTTCATTTGCCTATTGGCCCTCTGTATGTCCTCTTTGGAGAAATGTTTATTCAGGTCCTTTGACCATTTTTTAATTGGGTTGTTTATCAGGTATTGAATTTTATAAGTTCTTTATCAATTTTGAGTACTAACCCCTTATCAGATGTATTGGCAAAAATGTTTCCTATTCAGTGGGTTGTCTTTTCATTTTGGGATGGTTTCCTATGCTGTGCAAAAAGTTTTTAGTTTGATGTAGTCTCATTTGTTTGTTTTTTCTTTTGTTTCCCTTGCACAAGGAGATATATCAGAAAAAATAATACTACAAAAAGTGTCTGAGATTTTATTGCATATGTTTTCTTCTGGATTTTTATAGTTTTGAGTCTAACATTTAAATCTTTAATCCACTTTGAGTTTATTCTTCTGTATGGTGTAAGAAGATGGTCTAATTTTATTTTTTTGCAAGTATCTGTCCAATATTCCCAATATTCACAGATTTCTCATAGACAGATCCCATTTATTGAATAGACTGCCTTTACCCCATTGTGTGCTTTTGCCTCCTTTGTCAACTAATAATTGACTATAAATGAGTGGGCTTATTTCTGGGCTCTCTATTCTGTTCTGTTGATCTATATGTCTGTTTTTATGGCAGTACCATGCTGTTTAGATTACTGCGGCCTCGTACTATAGATTGATATCAGGTATTATGATTCGTCCAACTTTGTTCTTCTCTCTCAAAATTGTTGTTGTTATTCTGGGTCTTTTGTGGTTTCATATAACTTTTTGGAATATTTTTTCTAGTTAAGCAAAATACACCATTGGTGTCTTCATACGCATTGTCCTGAATCTATAGATTGCTTTGAGTAGTATGGACATTTTAATGATATTAAGTCTTCTTATTCATGAACATGGTATATGCTCCCACCTATTTGTATCTCCTTCAATTTCTTTATTAAATGTCTTCTAACTTTCTGAGTACAAGTCTTTTACGTACTTGGTTAAATTTATTCCTATGTACTTTATTATTTATGAATCAATTGTGAATGGGATTTTTTTTTCTTAGTTTCCCTTTCTGATAGTTAATTATTGGCATATAAAAATGCAAAGGCCCTAAGTAAAAGAACTGGAAAAATCTCCAGAAATAGAGCCACTATCTTGTAATGTTCAGGTAGAGGGAACAGAGAGTCAGGAGAGGCCACAGAGATAAGAAGAGGGAGAATAAAGGAACTGAAAAAATAAAACTAGGATCACAAGTCATAAGAAAACCAGGGGAAGAGAAAGTAAGAAGAAGGAGGCCTGGGTCAGAACTGTCACTGCTGTCGTGAGAGATAAAGTAGGAAGACGCTGATAGGGGCTGGGACATTGGGTAGTATGGACGTTGTGTGACACGTTAGCATCACTATCTTATTGCTGATCGAGGGTTCACCAGAAAATAAGGGAATGAAGACAAATATATGCCATGAAAGAGTTTAACCCTTTTGCACTACTGGTGGGAACGCAGACTGGTGCAGCCACTGTGGAAAGCAGTATGGAGGTATCTCAGAAAATTAAAAACAAGTCTGCATTTTAACCCAGCAATCCCACTTCTCGGAATATATCTGAAGGAACCCAAAACACTAATTCAAAAGAACATAAGCACCCCTATGTTCATTGTAGTGTTATTTACAATCACCAATATATGGAAGCAGCCCAAGTGTCCATCAGTAGATAAGTGGGTAAAACAACTATGGGATATTTACACAATGGAATACTACTTGGCTATAAAAAACAAGAAAATTTTACCCTTTGGGACAGTATGGATGGACCTGGAGAACATTATGCTAAATGAAATAAACCAGTCAGAGAAAGACAAATACCATATGATCTCATTCATATGTGGACTTTAATGAGTAAACTGAACTAATAAGGAAAATGGGGACAGACTCTTAGATGGAAAACAGAATGACAGCTGGTGAGGGGGAGAAGGTTAGGGGGTGGACAGATTGAACAAAGAGGTAAAAGGACTCGTGGACATGGGCAACAGTGTGGTGATTGCTGGGAGACAGGGGGTAGAAGGAAACTAAATGTAATGGAAAAATACAATAAAGATTAAATAAAAAATAAAATAAATAGAAAAAACTTTAGCTACAAAAAGATTAAAAAGCCAGAAATTGAAAGAAAACAAGAGTAGCTGGAGAAGATTCCTGTGTTGTTTCACTGCATACTGTTCCGAGAATGCAGTGCTATTGGTATTGCCACAGGTAACACGAGGGGAGCTACAATAATGGAAATAATTTGGACACATTCATAAAAGTGAAAATGTGTTGTGAGTCTTCTTTATAATTAATGATTTAATTATAGACAAAAATATTGAAGTATAAAACCTAAGCAGAAGTATGAGATGTGCGATTACATCCCAACATTTAATGTCACATCTAGAATATTTTCAATGGCACTTAAAGCTCCAAAACTAGCTCCATTATTCAAATTGACTTTAATGGTTCACAGTGTAATGCCTGATTATTTTCTCTGCTTTCACCCAACACATATGAGGATATTAAATAAAATCAAGTAGCAACTAACTCTCCTTAAGAAGGGAGGCTTTGTCTGGCCTATAATTGTGTGAGATTAAAGGGTTAACACAACCTGTTTTTGCCGAAGTATAAACTGTGGATTTGGGCGTTGAAAAGAAGAATTTTCTGAACTAGCCTTTGACAGAGTGGAGCTTTTTAGACTGCTCACTTAACAAATGGATGAACTAAAAATCAATTAACAGTTTGAAAACACATTCAGTCTTTGGATACAAAGTATGCCATGATTGTTCAAGTCAACAGCAACTATTGCTAAATTAAGCCTAATTGGAACTTAATAAGGAGTCTATTTTATCATTGTGAATTACAAGTGAAAAAATATCTCATGGTTCAATATTATTTGTGTTGTATTAAATGATTGTCTTCCATTAATTATTAAGTACTTACTTTTTTATTAAACATTTAGTGACCACTGTATTGCCAATTAAGATAATTCCATGGCAGCACTGGATTAATCTATTAGAAATATCATTTTCCCTGATTATGGTTCTTCTATTAGAAGACTGTTTTTAAAATTAGAAAACTGTTTACCAGCAACAAAATAATTGGTAAAATCCATAATTTCTAATATTACAATTACTTGATTCAATTGAAGTAAAATTCTGAGTAAAGGTGAAAATTAATAGCTGATATTAAAAATAGATAATTGAATAAATGATATTTAAAAGGCTGAGTAGTCAAGGTTAATAAAAATAAAGGTCCCTACTTTATTTTTTTTACATCAAAATAAATTCCAGATGAATCAAACTTTTAAAGCTAAAAATAAATCTGGTTTTCTGGATTCAGCTCAAGATCTGGGAAGTAGCTATTCTCGTACTTACACAAGAAAAAGCTGGACAAATGAAAACTAACAACTTGTTTAGGCCTCATCAGATGACTGAAGCCACAGGACAGACTGACGCCCCAGACACATCTGCGCAGAAACCCAGGTCTGGCT
>PVJI01029342.1:0-15413 GCA_004026765.1 Micronycteris hirsuta
GCTCTTGATTCCCCCTTCGCCACCTCTCCCCCCACAAATGGGACCTTTGGCAGCGTCCTCATCTCACTTAATGACATCGCCACTTGCCTGGCTGCTCTGGTCTCTCTCCTCCCTCTGCCAGATCCCCTCCGGTAGGAAGTCCCCGCAGCTCTGCCTCCAGCCCCTGACTCCCTCCCCTTGCCTGGAGTATTGCGGCAGCCTCCTGGATGGCCTGCCAGCATCCAGCACTGTCCTCCTGCCCTCGGGAATGGCAGACACATTATGCCCTTTCCTACAGAGGACCATCCGTCACCTTCCTGTTGCTCTTTAAAATAAAGCCCAAACCCCTACTGTGACCAGCAAGGTGTGGGTGGCATGTCCCCCTCTCCTCCCTCCCAGACCACGCTCCCTGGCCTCCTTTCTGCCCCCTGGTCTCCGGTCCCTCTCAGGCCTTCACACATGCCACTCCTTCTAGAGCACCCCTTCCGCCCTGGCGCGGCTCGTTCTCCCTCTTCCTGTCCCGAGCGCTGCCGAGTGACACTTGGCAGGATTCTGCTCTGGGCCCCTGGCTCAGGCAGCCAGCCTCCCCTCCTGCGTCAGTTACCTGCATCACTCCGCCTACGCTCTTCTCTGCCCATCACAGCTGCCGTTCTCTTGGGTTTTCACTTGTAACTTGAACATAAGTCCCAGAGGGGGCTTACCAGTTGTCCACCCCCTCGTCCCTCCGAAAAGCCTGTATTTGTCTCATCACAAAGAGCTGTCGTAGAAGCCGTCTCGGTGGGGACACACCTGTGTGCATCGGAGCATCTGGGTGTGAGTGTGGGCAAAGGTCTCTGTCTCCCACAGACACAGATCCCTCACTGTGTGTGTGCGTGCGTGTGTGTGCACATGTCCACCTAAGTGGGGTTCTGACCGCCACCTTCTCTGTCATCCTGGGATGGGAGTGCCGTTCCTGGGGGGCCACCTCAGTCCCAGCAGTGCCTTTGAAAGCTGTGAGCACATCAAAAAGTTCCTTGTGGAGCCTGGCGAAATAATAACTGTGGGCGTGTTTCTTCATTTGTTTGGGAGACTGATGGCTCCTCCTCTCCCTGTACATCCTAATGAGAACAATTAAGTGGCCATTGAGGGGGAAAAGCGGTGTGAACAAAAGGCTGACGTCTTAATCACTGATGGGCATCTCTGCCGGGGGAAGGTAAGGTAGGTGCGGCTGCAGTTTTATCGACTTGTGTGAATGTTAGAAATGCTTGTTGGTAAAGCCCTCGCTGGGCGGCTCAGTTGGTTAGAGCATCATCAGTGATACACAATGGTTGCAGGTTCGATCCCCCGTCAGGGCACAGACAAGAATCCACCAGTGAATGCATAAGTAAGTGGAACAACAAATTGATGTTCCTCCCTCTCTTTCTTTCCCTTTCTCTCTCTCTCTAAAATCAATAAAAAAAATTTTTTTTTAAAGTGCTTGTTGGTAAAAGGGTGCAGAGTTTCAGCTACGGAAGATGAGTAAGTCCTGGTGATCCGTAGTGCAGCGCAGTGCAGTCAGCGGTACCATACTACATGCTCCAGAATTTGTTAAGAAGGAATATCTGATGTTAATAGATGTTCATATCATATGAAAAGAGAGTGGGGGAGGAACCTTAGTCAGAGGTGATTGTTCCGCCAATGGCGTTGTTTCTGGTGCTGGTTTCATGGATGCACACGCATCTTCTGGCTCATCAAGATGCACGCATTAACCACGTGCAGGGTTTGGAGGCACCTCCATGGGGGTGATGACGCGGCTGTGTGCCGGCTCGTGCCTCGCGAGCGCTCTCTGTGCCCCCGTGGGAAGGCTCCCTGACCTTTGGTGGTGGGGAGTAGATATAGAAGAAGGGTCAAGAAAAAACAATTCCTTTTTTCTATTTGGAAAACGTACCCCTTGGAAAGCCATCAGAATCCTCTCCAGAACTGACCTATGGTCTCAACTAGTGGCAGATGGATGGGCCGCAGAATAGAGCAAAGGAGAAGGACAGTGAAGTCACGCCCTAGGAAGTGACCACGCCTGCTCCCGAGAGCACTGTCTGTGCCAGATTTGCCCTTAATCCCCCCCTTTTCTTGTCCCTCCTGCAGAAACCTGTCAAGTAACCGGCTCACCACACTCTCGTGGCAGCTCTTCCAGACGCTGAGTCTTCGGGAACTGTAAGTGCGGTTTTGGGGACCGTCCAAGTTAGTGTGGGGGTGGAGGTTGCAGGGGGAGAGTGTCGAGCCTCATGGCCCCTGGGGCTAAGCGTCCCCTAAAGGGGCTCCTTGGGCTGGAAGACATGGGGTGTACCATGCTCAGCAAGAGCGAGCCACTCTGTCGAGGGATTTCTGATCCCCTTTCTGGGCACAGTGCAACTCAGAAGACAGGACTGTCACCTCTGATCAGGGCCACGTTGTGTCACCTCTAGGTAATCAGTTCTAGCGGTGTCGATATTTGTGAGAACAAAGGGCATTTATCGGTTCCTGATAAATAGCGTTCGCCCTGTCTGACCTTGTAGATGAGCAGGTGTGCTTGCATTTGTGTGACCGTAGATTCACCAGCACAGCGTCACCGGAGGTCAGTGTCACCATGCTGCCCTTTTCAGGGGCGTCTCTGCACCCGCAGGTGAGGGCTCCGAGACCCAGAACTCACATGAGACGCAGCAAAGGCCGCAGCGCTGGGGCCTGGCACAGCCCGCTCTTGGGCCCAGGCCTCTGACTGCAGCCCGCACGCCTTCCCCGCCTCTGACGATCTCTGTCAGCCTGTCTGTCCTGAGCCTGGGCATCCGGAGAGGCTAAGGCCGTGTTCTTATTTGTTCCGCCTGTGGCCTGCTTAGTCTTGCTGCGTTTCTAGGCTGATCCGTCCACTCCTGCCCCGCCGGCCAAACACATGTTGGAGGGATGAGTGAAAATGTGTGAGCACTGGTGGAAAAAATTACTCGTGCTGGCATATGAGTCAGCGGGGTCACCTCTGGGCATGAGGGACAGCTTGTTATGTTGAGGGATAAGTCAAGGAATGGACTGAAAAGGAGCTGGGGCGTGGATGGGCATGGGAGTCGGGGTTCCGGGGACGCTGTTCCTGTGTGCCCTTTGGCTTGGTGACGCAGATCCAGGTTTGTTGCCTGCAGATGGCTTCATTGTCTTTACCAGGGGCAGTGGCCTCGATCCCTGCCCACGCTGTTGGCCTTTCCATGTGTGTCCCCCCACCTGGTGAGAGCTGCATTCGTGAGTCCTTTTCTGACCCAGAGGTCAGGGAGGGCGATAGTCCCAATCAGCGTCCCGCTAGCCAATCACACTACGACAGCCTCGTGGCCCCCACTCAGCCTCGCTGACACGCATGCCCCTGTGATGATTGCAGAGGCCCACCCAGGGACGGGAAGTGCCAGGATTGTCGTGTGGACAGCGTGAGGAGTGCAGGACGGCTCTGCTGTGGGCGCGTCCCCCTCTCAGGTTCTGCCCCCTCAGCAGGCCCTGCTCTGGCGTGGGCACAGCAGGCCGGCAATTGGAGCTCCTTAGTCACGCCTGGCTGCGATCCAGATGCACACCCATAAAAACCCTTTCCCGAGCTGGTGAAAGGTGACTATAGATGTATTTCTTTATCAAACGCTGAAAAACTCGACAATGTCACAGACATTTAACTGCCGGATGGTTGCCTGGACGGGCTGTACTCATTCCCATCTTTGTGGGTAGAAAAGACCTGAGCAGCGGATCCACCAGACTGTGCGATCCCGCTAACGCTATTTCCGAGACCTTTCTCTGTGCCAGGCACTGTGCCAGTCTGCAGAGTTATGTGTATTGCTTACTCCAATCTGTATAGCAATTCTATAGGTAGGAATTATTACTGTCATTTCATATTCAGGGACACCGAGGTGCTTAGCAAGGTTAAGTCTCTTAGTTAAGGTCACCCATTAATCAGGTGTTACCCTCGGACTCAAGGGCATGACCACCGCACTCGGCTCTCTCCCAACTTTTTCAGTCTGTCTCCAATCCTAGACTCCGTTCTACAATAACTTTCAAAACGTGGATGATTGCATTTTTTCCCCTGTGTTGCCCCAGGACTGATCGGGGGCCCTGACACAAGGGAGCGCACTGGAGGCTCTCTTTTTTTGGGAGTCTGGGCACCCAGCTCCCCTGGAGCGCCTGCCCCTGCCCCTGTGGGAGGCAGGGGACAGTGTCTCTCCGGGGGGCACCTGGGGGCTGCAGGTGGCTCAGTTCCCAAGAAAGCATTCAGTGTTCTTTACGAAGAGCCACTGGAGGTGAAGTCAGTGGTGTGCCGCCCTGGTGGCCTGTTTCGTGGAATTTTAGAAACAGATGTTCGGAAGACATGTACTGAAAGAAGACGCCACGTTTCTCCCAGAGGATCCTGGGATTCTGCATTTATCTCTGCCTGCGATCGATATACCAGTGAGCCGATGTGACTTATGGCGGAATGAAGACGTGCCCTCCGGAGTGAGTCGGCGTGAGCCACCATGTCCATGGGGTATTTAATTTCTGTCGTGTGGTTAAAGAAGAAGAATATTACACTGGAAGATAAAGAAGCCCCCGTTAAGGGGCAGTCGCCCTGGGAGGGGTCTGTATTTTGAGGGAGAATTGAATGGTACGAGTGGAAAATTTGTCTTTTGGCTGGAGGGGCTGCATGCTGGCTCTTCGCTGTGGCCATGATTAAAATCCAAACAATCCCAGTTCCTGGCAAACGGGAGAGGGGGCAGTGTTTTCTTGTCCGGCTTCCTGATTAGTCCACATGGCGCCATCTGCCACGAGCCATCCAGACTGCCAGGGTCTGCCTGGCGGAGCCTGCGGGCTGGGGTGTGGGAATGGGTCGGGTATTTCCAGGAAGAAAGGAACTTGGCCCCAGAGGAGAGGCCACAGGGAGACGGCGGTGTGCTGTGATAGCCAGGAGAGTAAGGCTGAGGTTCGAGTGGCCTCCTGCAAGGGCAGAGGGGCAAACTGGTATGTTCGGCCATTTCTTAGGACCTGCGCCCATACCAAGAAACCCCTCCCCAACAGAAGGTCCTTGATAGAACAGCTGATGTTGTGGGGATGCCCCATCGGGAGGGCTGGGTGTCTACAACTTTTCCAGTAGTAGAGAAGGAGAAAGAAGAGGCATATGTTGAGCGCCTAATGTATACAAGGTCCTATCTCATCCTCGGAACAATCCTGAGAGAGGGTGTCCTTATAACCAGTTTTACAAATGAGGGCTTTCAGGCTCAGCCACGTTAGGCAACTGATCTACCATCACGCGGCTAGTAAGTGGGAACTCTGGGCATCAGCATGGGGACTGTCACCACCACCCAGGCCTGCCGTCTCCACAGACCGGTGGTCTGTCCTGGTACAACTCAGCCACATACCCCACACGACTCATGTCACCTTCCAGAAGCCCCTGTCATGGCAGAGGATCCCTGGAGTGGAATCAAGAGGGAGAAACCCAAACTCACGAGTGTGCTGCAGCCCTTGCCCCGTGCCAGGGGCTCCCTTCACTCCCTTCTCACTGACTTGTGTGCTCTCGGCCAAGCACCTGGTCCTGGTTGTGTTTCTCTCTCTGCTTTCAAGGCCTGCTTAGGTGTCGTTGGTGCTGTTCCAGTGGCGCAGGTTGGAGGCAGTTTGAGTTGGCGCTGCTCGGTGATCCCAGAAGTTTCCGGTTATGGCAAGACGGTGTTTTTCCCTACAGAGCAGCCTAGAGCTGCCTGTCCAGAAATCAGAGCAGGAGTCAGAGGTTGTCTTCAAGATGAGGGCTTAGAAAGAGAAGACGCTTGGATTCTGCAGCCCACGTTATAATCGAGGCAAAGGCAAGAGGCACCGCAGGATAGAAACTCGCAGCCCAGAAAACCCCCGAGATGCCCTGAGGACCCTTAGGGTGTCTCAAACAGGCCTCTCTGGATGCCCTGCACACACGGGGCAGATGCGATTACAATAGATGGGAGTATTTTACTTTCTTAAAGCAGAGTGATCGTTACTTCTGGTGTAATTTGCAGATTTAACCGGCTTGGTAAATATTGACTCAGTGTCGGGAATGGGTTCGAGCTGATCCTGGCCCGTGGCCACTCCCACGGGGGCCTCCGAGAAGTCACTGAACAGCCGTGTTAATAATTGTGTAATTTTAGTAATAATGTCTGGCCTCCTTATAGCCCCCTTTTAATTCACAGAGCACGTGAGCATGTATCGCTAATCCTCGTGATTAGTGAAGGAATTTGGGCACAATTATCCCCATTTTACAGAAGCTAAAACAGAGCCCTAGAGAATTAAGTTCCTTGCTCTATTGGTTCCCTAGGGCCGCTGTAACATAGTACCACAAATCTGGTGGCTTAAATCAACAGGAACGGATTCTCTCACTGCTCTGGAAGCCAGAAGTCCAACATCAAGTGTCCTCAAGGCCACGGTCCCTCCAGGACGTGGAGAGCCATCCCTCCCAGCCTTTTCCAGCCCAACGGCTCCAGGGTCCCTTGACTTGCGTAGCACCTGCCGCCGCCTTCACACGGCTCTTTCCCATGTCTTCATCTTTGATCTCTCCCTGCTGCGTCTCTCATCCAAGACGCCAGTCACTGGATTCAGGGCCCACCTCAAAACGCTCTCATCCTGGGATCCTTAATGTGGTTAGGTCTGAGAAGAGTCTAATTCTAAATGAGTTCCTCATGCACACGGGCCCTGGGATGAGGACTTGGGACACGTTTTGTGGGCGTTCGATGGATCGAACGCTGGGCTGGTATCTGTGGGGACCAAATTGGGGGCCACATGGTGTTGCTGAAAACGCTGCTCAGCTGGGTGGGTGCGGTGAGGATCGTCTGGGGAGGAAGCTGGATCTGAGGGCAAGAGAAGAGGACTTGAGATTCTTTTCATTACTGGTGGGTGAAGGGGTTCCTGCTGGAGCGAGTCGGCTCTGTTCTTGCTGCACCCGAGCTCAGGCTTGTGATGAGAAGGCCGGCGCAGGGGTGAGGGAGGGTGGCGTCTGGCCCGAGAAGTTGCCGGCGCAGTGGTGTCTCAGCGCGCAGCTCCACGTAGAGTCCAGATCGGATGCTGAGGGCAGCATGACAGGTACGCCTGCCAGCTGCCTTCCAGGACACACAGCACTGAACCCGTCATGGCCAGCGTCACGGTGGGCGGGGCTTTATACCAAGGGCGGCAGAGGGAACACGGCATGAAAGGAGATGAATCAGCATCCGCCTGCTGGTCTCGCGGACGGGTCTGACCAAATGGCTCAAGGGAGGCTGGGTACCAGTTCCCTTGAATTTCAGAAACTTGAATTTCTAGATCTACTCCCAGCCAGGTGCCCGTCTGTGGCTGACGTGAGGTAGGACACGGAGGGTGGGGTGATGGACAGTTCAACAAGTTGGGGGTTGCTGAGCTGGAGTCAGAGCGGGGCCCCCTGGGGAGGTCAGAGGGTCCTGAAAGGTGAACTTCTGTGCTTTTGCACATGAGCTGGGATCTGGGGCGAGGGTCCTGGCCCTGGGGCTCTGGGACTGAAGGAGGGTGTGTACACGAGATTTGTGGCGACAGCGGTCCCCCAGGCTCCCATGCAAATGTTTTGAGTGTTTGCACGCAGCGGGGCAGAGTGGGAAGTTTGGAAAGGAACTAGGTCATAAGTTTTCTGATATCCTCAGAAGTTTTGGTGACCACCCCATAAGTTCAGAACACCCACAGGAGCACAAAAAGGCAGAAAACATGGGGGCAGCTGGCTACCTGGTCTCCAAGAAGCTGGAGTTTCTGTGCACATGCTTTCTGGTCCCGACGAAGCTGAACAGGTTGCTGCAAGGCAAGCCGGCAGGCTGGGAAAGGAAGGGAGTCAGGAACTGCTGGTCGGGCTCCTGAGCTCCTGCCTGCTCCCCCTCCTCGGGACAGGAGGTGTGCTGGGGCCTCATGGGCGCTGCAGGACGGCTCCCCTGGGGGTGAGCCCCGGTTAAGAGGTGCTCACAGTGAACTGGGGGCCCATTTGGTTACGACTGGGGGTTATTAACATGTTTCCCACAAACAGATGGTAACTGTCCTCTGAGTGGATTGGAGAATCTTGCCAAAGTCTTGATGTGGAGGGTCTGGCTCCTGCCAGAAGATCTCAGGGGCTGCTGCTGGCATTGAGTGTCTTGTTATCCCTCTGGTGTGACTGCTCGGGGAGGAGCCATTCGGCACTCTCTCCTTGCCCCAGAGTGTGGCCTGGCTGGGCTTTCTTCCAGCCGGATAGCAGCGGGGCTGGGCGCGTCCGATGCTCCGACCACGTTTCTTCCTCGGCTGGGGGAGAGGGGAGTGTCCGAGCGTCTATAGCTGGGAGCACAGTGTGGACGTGGTTGGAGACTCCCGAGACCCCTGGAAGGGGGCATGGTTGGTGCCACTGATAAGAAAGCTTCTTTTGCTCTGTGGGGGCCAGAAGTCAAGGGCAGGGCAAGGCAGAAGGGAGTCTGGGGGAAGGCCTTGGGTGTCCTGGTTTCCTGCAATAAGTCCGTTCTTCTTCCCTTGCCTTCTTTTTTTTGCTCCTCTGAATGGAGTCCAGAAGGGAAGAAGGCCCCTCCGGCCCCGGCAGTGATCCTGCACTTGCACTTGGGACTCCTGGTGGAAGGTGGCTCTCTGAGCTCACTCCAGAGAGGGGTTTCTGCATTCACTTCCCACAGCGGTATCCTCAGGGCAAACATTCCCTCTTTTTCGGTTTATCCTGTTTTCCCACTTGGCAGAGCCTCCCAGCCAAAGAAGATGTCTAGCATTTGCTCAGGTCTGAGGTAAACAGGTGCGGTGTGTGGCCAGTGCACAGGCAGGACGCACATTCACGGAAGCCCAGAGCCTCCTGCTGCCCCTCCTCCGCTTTGGACTTCAGGTTTCTGGCTGCGGACGGTGCCACGGCCTGCGTGGTGACTGGGTGCTGGAACGCGGTGCCCGGGCCTTTGAGGAGAAGTCTGGGGTGTGGTGTGTGTGTCTCTGGTGCACCTTTGCTGCCCTGTCTTCTCTGTAGGGCTTTGCAGCTGTGCAGCTGACGGTCTTAGACGTCCCACACTGTCCCCACGGGTCGTGTGAAGGCTGGCCTGCTCCGACTCTCTCTCTCTCTCAGGTGCTGAGGCACCTGCTGGTCTCTGGCGCCAACTCTTCTGTTTGAAGGGAGATCCCTGGTTTTTGTCTGCTACAAAGTGTTTTCCTCTGTGGCCATGCGCTCGCTGGTTATTTCTGGCAGGCCCCTGCATCCCACTCAGTCGGGCCAAGGATGGCCAGTGTGCTCTGCTCCACGGGTCCAGCGATGGCCACTCTGGTGCATTTTGATTCTGGCCGTGGAGCGCCGCTGTCCTAATCCGTGTCGTTGCCCCCTGTTCCCCCAGGGCGACAGCCCTGCGGCACCTCAGTGTGGATGTTCTCAGCCGTCCGCGCCCCACTGCTGGTGACAGCAGCGGGCCCTGCACATGTTGTGGGTGTGACCAGGCGTTGGGGCTTGTGCTGGCCCTCGCAGTCGTTTCACACCTGGGAGCAACATTTCCGGACGGGAGGCAGCGAAAGGGGTTTTTAAACCAGAGATAGAATCAGGTCTATGCTAATTTTTTACTCTTAGGACATTCACACACTTCCATATTTTATTCTTCATCAAATGTCCTGGTGACACACATCCTCACTGATCCAGACATCCTGCTGGATCGTGGCCCCCAGTTGGAAACCGGGGTGGGGGGTGCCACCTTGACTTTCGCACAGCGCTCTTTGCCCAGCGTGCCGTTCGCCCTGCCAGGGCGAGTTGCAGGCGTCCTCCACCCGAACCCCCACCGTCTTCTCGTTCCTGCGTCTCTGCCTCTTCTGTGCATCCGGGGGCTGTCACTTGCCCACGGGGGGGGGAACGAACTGCCCCATGGCTGTGGTGCCCGCGCCCTGTGTCCTTGCAGAGCATTCTCCCTCTCAGGAGCTTTCCAGAGGTGTTAGGATGTCCAAAGAGTGGCCCTCGGAACCACAGGCGGCAAAGCAGAGCGATCCGAACGCTTGTTGATCGGGAAGCACGGTTTGGACTGGGGAGAAAAGCTACATGCTGAAAACAACAGCACACCAGCCAGCCGCTGCAAAGCCCCAGCCCCGGCCCCCGGTCACGCCGCTGTCCCTGCTGCTGGGCGTTCCGCATGGGGACGAGCTAACTGGGACTCCGAGGACCCTGGCAGCGTCACCAGGTCTGTCTGCCTCCACAGCTGCACGGTGCTAGCCATGATCGTCCAGGGCTGCCTCCCGGGGGCCCTCGAGGGTTCCCATCCCAGGTTGTTGCAGAAGGTCCCGTCCCTCCTCCAGCCCCTGAGAGCCGTCTGCCTGCTGGCAAACCCCCCGCCAGCCACTGTGCACTTTCTTCTCATCAGTTAGTAAGCCGCTTACCCAGCCTCGGGAGGACACCCGGCTGCAGGCTAGTGGGGCCTTCTGTGGCCTGGTCCCGGCTCTTTCATCGCACCCCCTCTCCTCGCCGCTCTCTCCCGCCGTCTCTCCAAGTGCACAACGCCCAGGAACAGCACGGCACACCCTGGCAGAGGCCCTGTTTCCAGATTCCTCCTGAGGTCGTGGCTTGTAGCCGCCTCCCTTGGGGGGGCTTGGGTCAGGCTCAGAGCGGGGCAGGGACGGGTGGGACGCAGCCATTTCCATGCACGCACCACCCAGCGTCCCCCACACCGTGCTGGGGGGCGGTCCCCCGCCCCATCGCTTGTGTCTCAGCGAACGGGCTGGAAGTCAGAGATTTTAGTCCTTCATCCGTGACCCCTTCCCCCTCTTCTCCAGCCCCTCTGTACCCAGCCCTGTCCCTGTCACCTTCAGAGCAGCTCCGGAAGCCACCCGCTCTGTCTCTGGCCACGCCCAGCCCTCCTTTCTCCCCAGGGCTCTCTCACCAGCCCGCCCGCACCCCTCTGGCCCTGTCCCCTTTGGCGTGTTTCCACACCACTTAGTAACAGTGTCAGCTTTGCAATGGAAATTGGCTGTGTTCTGCTCTGTACCCAGACATCCCAGGTGGCCCCCGTCCCTTAGGAGAAGTGCCAACACCCAACAGCCCCCGCCTGCCCCTGTAAACCCCACCTTGCCTCGCTACAGGATTTCTGCTCCTGCCGCGGGGCCTGTTGTCTGCTTCTGCAGTGTTTGGTGCTGAGTCCTCGGCACCTGTGCCCGGGCTGCCACCAAGGGTCCCCCCGCACAGCTTCACAAGCTCCTGGGTCTTCCTCAGCTCAGTCTTCATGCCCCCTGCCTGGCCGCCCAGAGCAGGGGCGCCCCTGGGACTGGCCTTTGTGGCCTCACGCACCTTCCTGCCCTAGCACCTCGCCCAGGGGTGGGGGCGTGTCTGCTGAGTGCCTGCCTCGGCCGCGCACTGGCTCACTAGCAGGACTGATGTCAGCGGGCTGCCTAAGGCAGGGTGGGTGGATGTCTTCTGGCCACCTTGGGCTTTGTACCCGAAGGGCTGGGACCCGGACTCCTTTGCTGACCACCAGCACCCCCAGTTGTGTTGCCATGGTGACAGGGGGACAGGTGATCTGGGAGGGTTTCTTTCGGTGCCCGTCAGATAGAGTTGGTAATGTTCTCCTCCAGCTTACAGCTCTTCTCTTCCCTCCTCCCACCCGACACCTTTCCCTGCACTCACGCCATGTTTATCCGGCCTGCCTTCCCCTCAGGTCTCTTCCTTGGCCCGCCACCTTGTGTGGAATCGGGTACATCGGTGGCTTCTTCTCTCATCCCCACCACTGAGGCCTCTCCCCCAGCCTTGTTCCCGGCGCTCCCTACAGCTCAGGGCCCTTCAGGCCCGGGGTCCAGTCCCGGTTCTGCTTGGAAGCGGTGGCACTTGCGTGACTCATGAACTATTCGGGCCTTCCCTTTCCTCAGCTGACACATGAGAAGGATAATCCTTACTAGGCAAGGTTTTATGAGAATTAAATGAAATTATGTATATATAAAGCAATTAGCATAGTCCCCGGCCATGTAGTAATCACTCAGTGAGTGTGGTGAGGGGAGGAATAATTAGGACTTTTGCCCCATTCAGACATGCTGTGGGTAAAACCCAGGTCCCGTTATAGCTGGTGTGCAGCCTTGGTTTTTAAAAATAAAAAATAAAAATTGCAATGGCCGGGCTTCTGCACGGAACAATGAAGTCAGAACCGCAGTGGATGGGGTCCTGATAGTGGTCGTTTCTGAAGTCACCCAGGTGATCCTGGTCGGCGGCCAGGGTGGCCCCCTGCCTCTCTGTGGCAGGGCACAGTCCACGTGGGGCGTGAGGAGTCGGAGGGAGGAAGCTGTGGCGGGCACAGCGGCCGTTGCTTGGGCCCCGGTGTGCATCAGGCCCTGTGCTTGGCCCTTTATCTGCATGTTCTCATTGGATTGTCACCGTGCACGCCTGATGCACAGATTATTTTACCCATTTCTCTTCTCTTTTTAAGGCTTTATTTATCTTCAGAGGGAGGGGAAGAGAGGGAGAAAGAGAGGGAGAGAAACATCCATGTGAGAGAGAGACTTCCATCGGTTGCCCCCCGACCGGGAATCAGACCTGCGGCCTTTCACTTTGGAGGCTGACGCCCAACCCTGAGCCGCACTGGTCAGGGCGTCCCTGTTTGTCATGTGAGCTTCAGGAAGGGTGAGCGACTTGCTTAATGCCAGGCAATAGCTGGCTTAAGGATGAAGAACCGAGACACAGGGCCCGGCCAGGCCACTCTCTCCTTCCATTTTGGTCCCTCTTCTTCCCCCTAGGACATATTCCTTTCGTGAGGTGACCGAGCACCCCGCTTTCCCCCACCCTGCGCGTGGGGGCTGGCTGCCTCCCCTGTCCACCTGCGGCGTTTAGTCATCCAGCTCCCTCGCTGCTCACTGGGGCCCTTGCCAGTCATCCGCCACCTGTTCTTCCGTGTGCAGCGCTCGAGCTGTTTGCCTGGCGGAGAGATCCAAGGGCCTCGCGAGGGCCCCCGGGGGTGAGGGGAGGAGCACTCGCTGACCAGAGATGGGAGCACTGGTGCTGGTTTTGCGTGGTTTTTCTTTTTTACTGCCATGGATTCCCAGGTGCTCCGCTGGCTTGGGGAAGAGTTAGGGGTGGGGCAGGCACAGGAAGAAGGGGTCGTTGCTGCCTGACTGTCTGGGTGGGAGCTGGTCAGTTCAGAGCTGCTCACACTCACCTGTGCACGAACAGCACCAGAGAATCTTGTCAAAATGCCCGTCTCCCTCGACGGGCCCAGGGCTCTGCATTTTCTCACTGGCTCCACACAAGGCGGAGCCTGTGGGTCTGCCGGCCACACCAGCCTTTGCAAGCAAGGCTCTCTCTCTTCCAACGAGGGACTCCCCAGTCTATTTTCTGAGCCCTGAGACTTTTATTCTGGGAACTGTCACGAGGTGGTTTGGGAAGCTGGGATCTAGCTCTGGTTTAGCTCTGGATACCCTGTGAGCTTCACTGCCCTTCTCTGTAACAGGAAGTTTCTCTGTAACTTTGAATTACATGGCTTCCTAGGTCCGCTCTGGCGGCAGCCCCCGCGGTTCTGTCAGTGGGCTGGAGGGGGTCTGGGCCGATGAGAGGGAGCACAGAGTGAGGAGGATGGGGCCTCGTGGGAGGTGGGAGGTGTGCCCATTGCGTAAGTGGACTGTCCTGTTTGGACTACGAGGGTCAGAGGTTGAGGGAGATACGCAGCCGGTTCTCCTTCGTGCCGTGTGCCCAAGAGCCCTGGTTAGGCTTTGAACTTGCGGCAGGCAGGGCACTGGCTCTTACTTCCCAGCTCCTGCACTGGCTTCTCTGAATGTCAGGACTGTGTCGGGGGACATGTCCCATCCTTCCGGTCATGAGGGCCCTCCTAGTGCCGTCCCAGGTCCAGGTGCTGGGGGTGTAAGACACACTTTTTGTCCTTCATAAGCACAGGGCGTTGAAGAATGGTGTGGTTCTCAGAGCCTGGAGCCGTGCCCTCCCTTTGGGAGTCCAATCCCTCTCTCTGAGCTGTCAGTCCCTCCATCAGCTGGGGGGCTCTGTGCCCACCAACTGGGATGTCTGCGAATGGGGGGTCCTAGAGTCTCCTGATGCCGTGACGGTCTGCCCCTCGGGCCTGCCCCTCCCTATGTGCCCCCTGCCAGTTCCCTGGGAGGTCACTTGCTCTCTGCAGTGGGGCCCCTCGCTGGGCTGCCTTTGGGCTGTCTTCCAGTTGCTTGCCCTCTTCACCCTGTTGAACTGCTGGGTCCCTGGGTTCTGACTGCTTCCGGTCTGGCCTCTCCCAAGGCTGCCTGGGTCTCAGGAATGATGCTGCACTGGATTTGGTGAGTTCAGGTCCGAGATCACGTGGTGTTCTCATTTCCTGCAGGAAGTTTTTGCACGGGGGCAGGCTTTCCCCATCCTCCCCTGTGAGTGGGCTTTGGCTGCTGTCTCTGTGCCTGGGGCAGACCTGGGCCGGGCCACGGTTGGGCCAGGGAGGCCAAGGCGGGCTCTCTGGGGAGTTTTGATAGTGCCCGGCTTTCCTGAGGGAAAAAAAAAATTAGTGGTAATTTTATTATTTGGCAATGACCACTGTTAGCGTATCACAGGTGAATGCATGTATATGGATGTGAATTTATGCATACACAGTCATTGGACATCTGCACCTGTCTGTCCACATACATCGTTTACACATGTTGAAATGAAAATGGTCTGGAACAATCCACGCCGTTTTTGCTGTATTTTTTTCACTTAGTATTTCTTAAGCATTTCTGTGTCTCATTCACTAGACCCATCTCTTTAGCTTTTCCATTACTCTGTGAAGTTTATTTTTCTTTCTTGCCCGCTTTCTTCTTTTCCCGTTGCGCATGTATTATACCATTTCATTTGGTTAATTCGGAAGTTAATTTGTTTGCCCAGAGGGTCCATGGCGAAGGGGCAGAAGGTGCATTCACGAAGTGTGAATGAGCGTCAGGAGGCCCGGACCAGCCCTGCGCAGCAGCTCCGTGGCCTGTGGCTCCGCGGCCTGTGGCTCCCCCTGTGCGTGTCTTCGGCCTGGCTTTGCTCAGGAAGCGTCAGGTACGCGAGGCTGGGCAGCAGCCAAGCGAACCCGCATCCGCCGGCAATTACGGATGGCCCACTGTGGGCCGTTTCAAAACGGCTCGAGGGACGCAGCTCTTCCCTGAGCAGAAAGTGATGTGGACGCTGCAATGGACTCTGATGAGAGGTGCGATCTGACCAGCAGAGTCCTCAGCCACACGCAGGTACACACTCCGGCATGTGCTGGTGGGGGGAGACGGTCGGCGGAGGGAGACGGCCGCTGACGCGGAGACTGTGGACGCGGAGACAGACTGTGGACGCGGAGACAGACTGTGGACACGGACTTGCGGCTGAGGCTGGGACGGGAGGCCAGACCTGCCACTTCCTTTGTGTCTTGGGCAAGTCACTTACACTCTCTGAACCTCGATTGTCTGTCTGTGTAATTGTGAGTGAACAGTGCCCACTGGCTAGAGTTTCTAAAGCGTTCGCTGAGATTACATTTCAGAACCACTCAAGGCAGTGACTCCCACGTGGTCAGTGCTCAGAGAGTGACCACCGGTGTGTT
>PVJI01029343.1:0-15389 GCA_004026765.1 Micronycteris hirsuta
AGGAAAATGGCAAGGCTCAGAATAGGGGAGTGCTTCCCCCTGAAGCTGCATGCAGCCTGGCTCTTCAAAGACCACTAGCACTTCTAACGTAAGATCTAAATAATTAATTGGAGCCATGTGCTAGCCTTCAGATGAGCAATGCTATATAATTTATAGGTTTAAAAGATTTGTTAATTCATCCTTTCATCAAGTTGGGCTAGAATGTTTAAATATCCTGTGCAGGTTAAGTGGGCAAACATTTCTTTAGGACTCGAGTTACCAGTTTTCATCTGTTGGTTATGAGTTCTTCTCCTGAGAGTTTTCACACAGCCACAGTCATAGGTCCTCCAGCCAGAGGAACTTTCACAGATGAATTACATGGTCAAGCAAAACATCACCTGGAGAGCTTGTTAAAACACACATTCCCGTGTCGCCCTGTTCTTCCTCCCCCAATTCTCTCTCTCTTTTAAATCAGTAATTGGTTTATTTTATTTTGTTTTTTTCATAAGGCAGTTTCATTTTTGATTTTTTGAGGTAACTCCATGCTGCTTTCCACAGTGGCTGCACCATCTGCATTCCCACCAACAGTGCACTAGGGTTCCCTCTTCTCTGCATGCAAGCTGGCTCTTGTTTGTTGGTTCATTAATGACGGCCCTTCTGACAGGTGTCAGATGGTGTCTCAGTGTGGTTTTCATTTGCATCTCTCTGATGATTAGTGATGTTGAGTATCTTTTCACATGTCTGCTGACCACCTATCTGTATGTCTTCTTCAGAGAAGAGTCTATTCAGATCCTTTGCCCATTTCTTAATTGGGTTGTTTGTTTTTAATCTTCATTGTATTTTTTTTCCATTGCCATTTCGCCCCCTTATACTCCCGTCCCCCCAGCAGTCACTGTACTGTTGTCCGTGTCCGTGAGTCCTTCCTCCTTTTTGTTCAGTCCCTCCACTCCCTAACCTTCCTCTATCCCCACAATCATCCTGCTCTCACTTAGGTTAGGGTGGGGCCCAAGAATTTGTTTCTAGCAAGTTCCCTGATGATGCTGTTGGTGGTACTGGTCTGTGACTACCTTTTGAGCTGTCTTCTGCCCTTAGGTGAGTTGTCTCTAATTCCCACCTATGCGTTAGGTACTGAAATTTAAAGAGGCATGTGTCTAAGGTGAAGTCTCTGGTTTACTATCTTCATTATAGAGTTGAGTTTTCCTTTTATTTGTTAGAAATATATTCCCTATGTTGTTTAGCTTGGCTGTATATGCATCTAATTCAGTTGAATTTGTCTTATATAAAAGGATTCTTATGATACATTTTTTGACTTTCAGAACAAGATGTTTTAGTGGAGTTCAGAATAAGTAATTGCATTTAGTTAGGAAAATAAATGTTATTGATGACTTTTTCTTCATTTCAGCTTATAACAGCTTATCAGTCTCTTCAGAGAGAGAAGAAAAAGCTACAGGTAAGTGATTTGTTGGCTGTGATACTGATTTATACATAATTTCAAAATTAGAAAGGATCTTATGGTAAGATAGTTCTGTCCTCACTTGTAATAATTTTCCATGTTATGAAGTGTTTGACCTGCTTTACCATTACCGGTGATTTGACAATCCGAGGCAGGGATTCCAGAGATTTTCCCTGGCAGGGAGGGGCTTCCTTCAGTCTCGGGCCCCTGCAGTGCCTAAGCGGTTTGGCTCTAAGGCATGTTTGCCTCTTTCAGCCGTTGTTTCCTAGCGTCTCCGTCTGCAGGTTGCATTTTTGTTTCAGGAGTAAAGAGACACACAGCCTTCAGAGCTTTCCCTTCTGTTCTTTACATGTCTGCGGACATCTCTGTTTCTTATCGTCGGGTCGGGGTCCAGACCCGGGCACCCTCTCTTCTGTTTCCTTTGGGGAGCTCCTGGTCAGGTGAGGAGAAAGGAAGCCACTGTAGGTCTTCTGGGCGACCCACCCTGGCGCTGCGGCGCCATCCGGTGCACGGGCAGAACTTTTCCACTGGGTGTCACACGTCAGAGCTAAGGGGAAGTGTCCACTCTGCTTCAAGTGGTGCTGTCATTGTGCTGTGTTATTTATGGGATATAGTGTTCTTTTTACAGTAGAAGTTATTTAAAAGTTTAGCATTTTGTGCCATTTAAAGATACTAGCCAAAAGTTACCAGTTTTGGTAAAGTTAATTAATTTCCCCGTGTACATTATTTAAAAATATTTATGTGCCTTAAATATTAATCTCCATTAAGTACATTAAATTTTATTGCTTTGGTATGGAATATAATCAGAATGGAAACATTAGTTATTTATTGTGGATTCATTGTTCTAATTGTCTGTAATGTGTGAGTTAGATGATTACAAATAGAGCTTTTAATTTTTTAAAATATTTTCTTAAATGAGTTATATAGATGTGGGGGATGGTTCTGATTTAATCCTCAAAAGGCCATCTTATTCCTAAATTCTGGGGGTATGTTGCTTGTGTTTCTATGAATTGCCTATGGATTTTTATTTCTGGGTGTATGTATTTCTACCACTAGGTGGCGATAGAGAATTGTGGTTGCGTAGACCCAAATATAAAGGGTGTTAGAGATAAAATTCACTGGTTTTTGCTCTTTTCTGTATGTCTGTATATGCCCATATCTGCATGCCTAGAAACCTCTTTATTAAGTAGACAAATATCCTTTCAATATAGCCAATGAAATTAAAATTGTAAGTACTGCCAACACTATTATCAGTGCTATTCATACTACCTAACATTTTTTCAGCTCTTACTGGGTGCCAGGCATTATGGTGTATTTAGTCCTTAAACCTCTCCTGTGAGGAAGTGAGGAAGAGACGCGACTTGTTCATTGTTGCACATCTTGTCAGAGGTAGGGAGGAGAGCCGGGACCCCTTCCTGGCAGTTAGACTGCAGAGCGTGTGCTTGACAACAGTGCGCTGCAGTTTTTCATGTTCTCAGCATTGCATCTTCCTGCATTTATAATTCGTATGTTATGCCAAACAAAGCCTGTGTTCATGGCTTTGGGGGGAAAAAGCCTTTGGTTTTCGTTTTATTCACTTACTAGGTCTCACAAATACAACTCAGTCCCACTCCCTTGGGCCATAAGCAAACCCTTTGCCTACCTTTATCTCTGTTTTTTGGTGTTAGTCTACCCAGGCCAATGAAGATTCAGATTACCCCATATCTTTACCCCTCTGTATTTATATTGTATAATAAAATACAGTTATTTTGTCTCCATAGACCATGACTTTTCAGATTTAATTTCCTAACTAGTAAAAAGCACCCGTTTCCTGGTCCCCCCCCATCCCCGCTCCAGGAAAGGATGAATCATTTTATCTTTTAATATTGCTCTTTTAGTTTCTTGATTTTTATGTGTGATTACTAATTTAGCCATCTGCAGTTCTTTTTACAGTTTTCTCCTGGACATTTTTTTTTTAATATAGAAAAAGGTTTTTGTTTTTAAGTCACACACACAAAAAGACCTCTTTCAAACAGGCTGGTAATTGACTTGTTCCACACTTATAGGATACAATGAAATAAATTACATTTGGAATATGATGTAACTTAAATTTCTTTTTAATTTTTAAAATGAACATATAGTGGAATTGACTTTCATTTTGTTTACATGTGATTTGTGTGAGCACTACCGTAGCCAGGATGCAGAATGGGTCTGTAACATTATAATTTAACTTCTGACACATTGTCAACATGGCTAAACCTTAACACTTTCAGTCCTGTCCTCCATCCTCCCATTATTTTTGGATAAACAGTTGTAATATTGTAAAAATAATTATTTTTGACTTGCTTTGTATTACTATGCCAAGTAGTTGTTTGACCTGACTTATTTTTTATTTTAATTAAAGGGTATATTAAGTCAGAGCCAGGATAAAGCACTTCGGAGAATTGCAGAATTAAGAGAGGTAAGTTGTAGTAATTAGTACCTACTTTGAAAATAATAATTAAATCTCTCTCTCCTTTTAAAAGAGTTTGTTTATATTTAGAGAGAGGAGATGGGAGGGAAAAAGAGAGGGAGAGGAACACCGATGTGAGAGAGAAACATTCTATCAGTTGCTTCTCTACCAGGGACTGAACCTGCAATCCAGGCGTGTGCCCTGAGTGGAAATTGAACCGGTGACCTTTTGCTTTGTGGAATGATGTCCAACCACCTGAGCCAGACCAGTCAGAGCAGTAACTAAATCTCTTGTTTTTATCAGAATTTTTGTTCATGCTGGGATAGTTCCATATGTACTTCAGTAGTTATAGTTATAACTCACCAGCCCAGTCCTACAAGATCAGAGATCAAGTCTTACAGTTTTTATTTGTGTAGTTTTCCTCAGATACACATATACACACATACATACATACATACATACATACATGTACATGTACATATATATAGAGAGAGAGAGACAGAGACAGAATGTGAATTGGTAGAGTTAGGGAAATAGCAATGTCTTACTTAGCAATAGAGTATCATTTGCCTGCATGAACACTCAGTGGCAACGTCCAAGGCTAAACCGTCTCTTCTGTTAGGCTTCTTTTTGTTTTTCCTAACCAATGGTCTTTTTGGTAAAATAAAACAAAAATTATGTTCATTATAATTTTGGGGGGTAAATTTTATAGTGAAGTCATAAAACAGTATAGAAAATCATGCCCCCAAATATATATATAGCTTCTATGTATATGGAGACCACTATTGTGATCACCACCAAAGTCAAGAAATAGAATCTAGCCAGCCACCCCAAAAGCCCCCTCTGTTGCCCAGCCCAGTCACAACTCTCTCCCTTTCTCTAAAAGTAACTGCTCTCCTGACTTTTATTGTACTTCTGTGTGTCTCTTTGTTTTACACCTTAGTGTGCCCCCAGGCACTACAGTCCTGTCCATGTAAAAATATTTAAAAAAATCCTCACCCGAGCATATGTTTATTGGTTTTAGAGAGAAAGGAAGGAAGGGAAGGAGTGAGAGAGAGGGAGAAAGAGAGAGACAAACATCAATCTTTTGCCTCCATATGCACCCCAGCTGGGGACTGAACCCACCACCTAGGTTGTGCCCTGACCGGGGACCAAACCCAGTGCTTCGGTGCACGACACAAAGCTCCACCCATCTGGACCACCAAGCCAGGGCTGAGAATATTTCCAGTTTATCTTCTAAGTCTCTTTGAAGCTTACATGTCCATGCATCCCTTTGTTTTCTTTACTCTTCATCTGTCGATGAGTCTGCTGATGAATCAGAACGTCCAGAATTACTCATTTGCCTTATCCTAACATTCTAAACCAGCAATCTTGGAAGAGCAATACTAATACTGCCACTATCAATTATGATTACTGAAATCAGCCAAGTACATTTTTATATGATATTCCCGTTTTTCCACCATTTAAAAAATCTTTTTGTATCTATACTGTTAGGTCATAAGCCATTACATATGTATTCCTTCCCTATTAATCCGTGTGGCATATTTAATTTTGCCAAAAAAGAGGATGCCCTATGTTATTCTCTCACCTCCTCCCACCTCTCCACTGCACGCCCGCTAACCCTCACGCTTGCTTTTCTGAGTATTAGCACTCCTGAAACGCTGTCTTCCAAGTCAGCTAGAAACACGGAGCCTTGAGCGGAGTGAGAGTTCAGGTTTTGTTCCTTCTCTGTCACTGTGTATTACCAGAAAGAAGGTGCTTTAGAACTTAGAGGGGTTAATAAGATGATGCCTCCCTTCCCCTGCCAGGGTTTTTCTATTAAATTAGTATCTTTTATTAATTTTTTTTTTGCTTATTGTCTTATATTTTGTGTGTTAACTAAGGAGTAGGAGTATATTCTATTTCTGTAAGAAATTAAATGGCTAGATTTTATATGTAGTTATATATAGTAATGAGGAGCAGGAATATTGAAATTCATGGAGTGTAGATTAGAAGTTAGGCATCAGGTTTTGAGGGTGTTTATAGTAATGGTATTATAGCTGGAGACATAGGAGTCCCCTGTTTTTTCCCTGCTGCTCAGTCCTTCTCCACTAGGGGTCGCTGACTGCGGGAGCTATTCTCAAGAAAATACTGAGTGGGCCGCAAACTTCTATTTTATTTTTTTATTTATTTTTAGAGAGAGGAGAAGGGAGGGAGACAGAGAGGGAGAGAAACAGCAATGTACGGTTGCTCCTCACATGGCCCTCACTAGGGACCTGACCTGCAACCCAGGCATGTGCCCTGACTGGGAATCGAACCAGGACCCTTTGGTTCCCAGCCCACGCTCAATCCACTGAGCTACACCAGCCAGGGCAAACTTCTATTTTATTAATAGACGGATAAGTACCCATGTGATGTTTCTCATTGCTGGCTCTTAGTAAATACAGGCCTCCTTTTTGTTTTTTTCTCTATTTAAATTATAGAACCAATATTCTAAGGCATATCAGTGGGAAAAGAGAAAGGGCCTGCTTTGTCAGCAGCCTTCAGCTGAGCTTACCTACTCAGGCGCAGGTATTAAGGGACTTAAAAACTGTGAGAGAGACGTGGCTAAAAGGCATACCCTGACAAGATCTATGCCAAGAAGTAGGTGTGCCAACTCTTCAAAGAAGATGGCGCTCTTTGAGTAGTCTGGATGCTGCCAATCAGATTTGCAGCTCTACCTCCCCGTTTTGGGAGTTGATGAGGGGTTGAGGGGACATGCAGAGTTAAAGTTATATAGAACTAAAGTGTATAGTATGGTATAAATCCATAACTTTACTCAGTAACTTTGTCGTCCTTTCCTAGGGAGTACTTAGTCACAGAGTGAGTTTCAGTACTTCAGAAAAATTTCTTTACAAAATTGATTTGAGAGAGAGGAAGAGAAAGAGAGAAAGAAACATCAGTTTGTTCCACACATTTATGCATTCTGCATCCATTGGTTGATCCTGTGTGTGCACTGACTGGGAATCAAACCCGCAACCTTGGAGTATCGGGACAGCATTCTAACCAACTGACTTGCCTGGCCAGAGCAGTGTTGTTTTTTTTTTGTTATCTGCCTACCTGTTTTAGTTTTTTGTTGCTATTGTACCACAAAAAATTACCACAACTTAATGGCTTAAAATAGCATGCATGTATTACATCAGAAGTTTGACACAAGTCTCATTGGACTAAAATCAAGGTCTGCATTTCTTCTGGAGACTCCAGGGGAGAATCAGTTTCCTCGCTGTTCCCAACTTCTAGAGGCACTCATGTTCTTTGACCTGTGGCCTCCTTCCTCCGTCTTCAAAGCCAGCACTGTTGCATCTCCCTGACCATACTTGCAGGCATTTCTCCCTTCCTCTCTGAACTCAGTTAGGAAAGGTTCTTGGATTCTTAAGGACCCATGTGATCAGAGTAGGCCTGCCCAGATAATATAGGAGAATCTCCCTGTCTCAAGACCCTTAACTCACACCTGCAAACTTTTATAAGATATTCTGGTTTGGGGGATTAGGACACGGAATTTTCGGGGGCCTTTCTCATGCCTACCACACTGCCTCTAGTGAAAGTAATCAGTGAGGTGGCCAGGAGATAGCTGATAAGAAAAGGAGGAGAAGCAAGGAGTCTAGAGCACAAAGAGTAAATTCTTCCTTGGTACATATCTAAACTACTTTTGTAGTAGCTAAGATATATTTCTGAACTGTAACCCTGGCTCCAGTTACATAAAGAAAAAATTTACCCGGTAATTTATATGCGAATACAAAGTAAGTGAGAGTTTTAGATACTTTTAATTTTGCTCATGAAGAGAAAAATTTCCTTCAGCCAGACAGTATAACCCATGGAATCACGATTACAACTAAATTAAACATTCGTAATGATATAAATCATAAAATGTTTTGTTTCTTTGGGATTAAATTCTGAATAGAAGCTATACAAAGTTTAATTAGTACTTTATTGACTTAGACATGCCAAAATGAATATAATACCTTTATTTTGCTGTATTAAGATATTCAGAAAGTATTATTTTAGTACTTTATTTCTTCCCTTGTGGTTATGAGTATATGCATGATTACAATCCATGAACATGTATCTCTCCTAGAATTTTCTGGAGGGCAAACAAAACAGCCATTCTGCATAGGCAATATAGAGTCAATACCTAACATGTTAGGTATTTTTTAATTAATGAGATAAAGAAATAGAAAGGTAAGTAGAAACATTTCCAACAAATACCCCGTAACTTTCTTTGCCTGATCTTGAAACTTACAGCACGAACAGATATTAAAAGGGTAATTATGCTATGCAAATTATGAGCTCATCTAAGTAGATGGGATTCTCTGATTCCCTTTTAAGGTCAGTTAAAATGGGGAATGAATCAAGACATTGTCTTGGATGTGTCCTCCTTTCTCTGTCCTTTCTTTGGGTATGGCATGTACTTTCTGAGCCTCGGGGCTCATCCAGATGCAATTTGGTGTAAGTAGTTGCTGTTCTCAAAGCTGTCTTTGGGGAGAGAGGGTTTATTTTTCTGCAGTTTGAAGTCACTTCTGAACATAATGGGTAACATAGTACTGAGATTTTAAAAAATAGTGAAATAAAGGTATTTGGTACATTCCACTCATCAGAATTTCTCTCTTAGGTAGTAATCAGAAACACCTTGCAAAACTTATGCATGCAAATGTTGATCCCAGGGCATGCCACAATTTGGAAACCATGTAAATGGTCAACAGTAGGAGAATTACTGAATTAGTCGTCATGTTTAGTAATACTATAAAGTCATTTCTTATTTTGTTAAAAAGTTTAATTACATTATACCTAAGTATCTTTTTTTTTTTTTTTAGAGAGAGGGGAAGGGAGGGAGACAGATGGAGAGAAACAGCAATGTATGGTTGCTCCTCACATGGCCCTCACTGGGGACCTGGCCTGCAACCCAGGCATGTGCCCTGACTGGGAATTGAACCGGGACCCTCTGGTTCCCAGCCCACGCTCAATCCACTGAGCTAGACCAGCCAGAGCTACACCTAAGTATCTTATTCCTGTGACTTGAACAGGGATTAGTTTAAGTAGTTAACTGAAGGAATGGCAGGTAATCTAAGTTGAAAATATCTTAAAATCTTTACTGATTTAAACCTAAACTAGAAGTACAGTTTGTTTAGACTTCTGAAAGAGTTACTTTTCTCCCATAGGCTTACAGTTTTAACAAAATAGTTGGGGTAATTGAAGTTGACATATAAACTGTCAGATGGTAGGAAATCTTGAACATATTTTTTCATCTCTAAGTGGCTGACATGCAGATTTTCCCCCCTAGTAAGATAACTGAGTTTTAAGATTGGACTTTAGGGGCCGCGGTCGGCTAGCTCAGTCAGTGCCCTGATGGGCCAAGGCTGTGGTTTCTGCCTGGTCAGGGCACATGCAAGAGACAACTAATGAATGCATAGATAAGTGGAACAGCAGAGCAGTGTTTCTGTCTTTCCCTCAAATCAATCAGCCAATAAATAAAAATTTTTAAAAAAGATTGGACTTTACAATCAGTACTAGGTATCGCTTTAAAAAAAAGGATTTAGTCAAATTGTTACAGTGTTTAACAAAAAATTCAAAACCAGAAAACTATGATATAAATTGAGGCATTTTTATGGGCCATTAGGGATGCTGTGCAACAGAGTCTAGTATGGTAGAATATAGAAAATTATTTAGAAGACATGAAAGTGAAGGACCATGTTATTGCTAAGGAAATGTGCAGAGGTTCCAGACTTGAGAATTGGCCGGTGTGAAGTTATGGAAGACAGTTCTTTCCAGACTTGTGGTTTCATGGACTGAAAAATTATCTCTGGGTCCTTCCAGAAATGGAGGACAGGAGCACTGTCATAGGGCTGCTTTTATTTTTTCAAGCATGGATGTCAAGAAGAAGGAGCCAGATTCTTCTGTTGTCATTTCATGAAAGAAAGTTTTTATTAGTAACACAGAATTAGGAAGGACATATTCTCGGTATTTAAAGGAAAGATTTGGATCTAAGGAAAGCTCCCTAATTGACCTCTGTTTCATATTTCACCATTGGTCTGTGAAAACTTCGTGCTGGACATGTTCTAATTGGAGGACCAGCATTAGGAGGCTGCTGCAGTGAGGGGAAGTCAAGCCTGGAGTCTTTAGTTAAAAACAACAACTAAATAATGTGCTTAGAGATCTTGGGAAGCGTGGGTGTGATGGAGAAGAGAGATCAGTCGGTGCCTCCTCCGTGTTTTCAGAATTAGTACATTGGAAACAATGTAAGAAGAGGGTGTTGCATGTAAGTCCTTGAAGATGTTTTTTTGAGGAAAGTTTTCTAGCCAGTGTGTGATAGATGATCAAGTCAGGAAGACCTGAGGTAAGGAAAGTAGGAATCTCAGAAAAATAGAGGGGTTTTGACGGGATATCTGAAATGTTCTGGAAGTTGGTCTCCGGCATGCCAATGGAGTGCTGTAAGGGCCCAGGACTGAGCCCGAGGGACAGATGCCCCCAGAATCGGGGAAGGGCTGCTCGGACACCGTAAGAGACAGGAGTGTAGGCAGGAGCCCTGGAGCCATGGGAAGCAGGTATGTGGAAGAGGTCATTATTGGTGACTGCTGGAGCACAGAGGTCAAGGTCATTGGATTCAGTTAGGGAGGCTCATTAACGATCTGAAGAAAGAAGCATTTTGAGTAACTCAGGAACTTGAAATCTTACTGTCCGGTGATGAACTAGTTAAACCTTTTTATTTTATAGATGAGGGAGTTTCTGATTTTGGCTTTTGAACATTTTCATATAGTGGAAGGAGGAAGGCTCCATTGGCTCTCTGTTTGCAATATAATAATTTAATTTTAGATAAAGTGAATATAAGGTAGCACAGTAGTGAAGTGTCTTCAAGTAGGATGAAGTTTTATTTTTATCTTAAGTAACTTTTTCTCAATTCAACAGTCATTATAGTTACAAAATATACTTCTTGGATCATCATATTCTTTAAGGATCAAAATTATTTGCTGGTGTCAACACTAATGTTTTAAATGTTGATTATTTTTAAATTATTGTTGCTGATACTTTATTGTAAGAGGAATGCAAATCTGGATTACATTTTTAAATCTTGAAAACTTCAAATATATATATTTTGTTTTATGCTGAAAACTGTCTATAAAATCTTTTATGTTTTAGGAGCTCCAAATGGACCAGCAAGCAAAGAAGCATCTCCAAGAGGAGTTTGATGCATCGTTAGAGGAAAAAGATCAGCATATCAGTGTTCTCCAGACTCAGGTAAAAGAGTAGGAGCATGGAGTGTTTGGATAAAGAAAAATAAAGAGGTTTTGATGGGTTATGTAATAGGTTCCAGATGTTTTTAAAAATGGCATATTTTTAAAACTTTGCTATTCCTCAATTAAGGATAATTGTTGATTTATTGTCTTTTGGCAAATATTGTGATATTTAAAATAAATATAAACATCAACTGCATTGAGAGTAAACTTTTTATTTTAATTTTTTCCCTCAATGTAGCAAAAAGGATATAATTTACTCTGTCTTTTCTGTTTTAAAGAAAGTACTACTGCCATATTTGTGTTTGAATCATTCTTTCTGATGAAGCACATTTTTTTAGGTTTCTCTGCTGAAGCAGCGGTTACTAAATGGCCCGATGAATGTTGATTTACCCAAACCACTCCCTCAGATGGAACCACAGACTGAAGGCGTCCCTAAAGAGAACTCAGAGAGCGACACGGAGGCAGTAGGTAAGCTTCGTCTTGTCAAAAGGTTAGTTTAAAAATTAGAGGAGGATGTTGAGAGATTCTAGGGTAGGAGCTTGTAGACACGGGCTGAGAGATAGAAGTGAAGTGTTCTTGATCCTGACACTTCCAGAAAGATGTATGAATTTCTGTGTTTTGGATCTTTGTGGTGGTTGTTATTCAGGAGACAGTAACTGAGTAATTGTTTGAAGACCTGAAAGTCTGAGTAGTAGCTTCACACTTTTCATTGTAATTGAAATCAGTTTATTATCTTACACTTTTTTGATAGCAATAGTAGATTTCATATAAACAGGTTAGTTCTATTTTAGATTAGTGAATATGCAGTTTGTGATTGTAAGTTTTTAAGTAGTATTACTACATATTTTTTGCATTCAAAGATGTCTAGAGGTTTGCCCTATTATTTGCTATCTAACTGGAAAAGAATAGTTAAATCTTTCCTTAAAATCCATTTCTAGTCCTCCATACTCTTTGAGGCTTTGAGGTACATATTCAGTGAAATTTCACTTTTTATCAGCTCTTTGCAAGAGATTTATGATAAACTTTTGGTCCAGCCAGAGGCACAGTGAGGTGCTGAGCAGCTGTCTTTCTGAGTGATCAAGCCGTAAGGGGCCCTGAAATTCTCAAGGTGTGAAAACTTCACTCATCATTGTAAGGAGATGGAGAAAGGTGTACCTACCAGAACTCTTTTCTGGAGGAGATTAGAATACATTGGAAGGAATACTTTATTAACCCTTTGGGAATGGGATCTAAGACACTTTTGCTGATCTGGCTCAGAGCACAGCAGTGTTGGGAGAAGAATACAGTGCTGTGTACTAACAGAATTAACTGTCCCCAGGGAGTTCTTATATTTCTTACTGACCGCCCCTGCTTATGCTGCTTTGTTGTTAATAGTTGGAGATGGATCTTCTGCTAAAACACTGGAAATGCTTCAGCAGAGAGTTAAGCGTCAGGAGAACCTGCTGCAGCGTTGTAAGGAAACGATTCAGTCCCATAAGGAACAGTGTACGCTCTTAACCAGTGAAAAAGAAGCGCTACAGGAACAACTAGATGAAAGACTTCAAGAGTTAGAGAAGATGAAGGTAAAGGAGCAACGAGTTTTGTTTAAGGGAGCCCCATAAAGCTAGCTCGACAGGCCCCAGCGCGGCCGGCACCTCCTCTGCAAAGCCTTCCCCTGTCCTCCACAGACAGCTTGGGTGGGGGCTCCCCAGTGTCCCAGGCTTCATAGCATTTGCCGTACTTCTGAGATACCCTGTGTCCTTCCTTTCTAGGCTATGAGAAGCAGCTGAATTAGATAAAATGTTTAGAGTTCTCATATGAGGAGAAGCTTTATTAGAAATGGAAATGAATTTTTAATTTTTTTTTAATTTTTAGGAGCTTCATATGGCTGAGAAGACTAAACTTATCACTCAGTTACGTGATGCAAAGGACTTAATTGAACAGCTTGAACAAGATAAGGTAAAAAAAAATACTTATGATACTAAAATTTGGCAGGGTGCCCTAAAATTCACTTTTGGAAGCAATCAGAAGCATTCAGAGTTCTGCTTTCCAGAATTATTGCAGCTGCTTCCATGAAAGTTCTTTTTAATTTCTAGATTTATGTAACTGTTAGCATTAGTTTTTTATCATGTGAAGCTGATTCTCTATGATTTCTGGATCCTAGTCAGTATTTTGATTTATAGAGTAGAATAATATTGCAAAGGAAATCTGTTTATAGTACATGTTTCAGAGAAAAGTTATTTATAATTAAGGCATTGCTAAATGTGAATGATGAATGTATTGTCTTTCAAATATAATGGAAGCAGAATAATCTTTCAGATAAATTGCCTAAAAAGTAAGGAAGTGGCATCGTCTAATTAGTACAAACAGAGTGAGGTTGGTGGCTTGGACGTGGGGCCATAGCTGCAGCTACGGTGGCAGCGACAACTGAAGAGCTCACGGGCAAGTCGTTGTGACCTAACTCTCCAGTCCCAAGTTCTCGGGCCCTTCCTTAAAAGCAGCCCCCATCCGCACGCTGCCATCCGCTTTCTTTACTGCGCTACTTTATAGCTGCAGTGTTTTGAGTAGCCGTGTAGTTAAGAACACGTCAGAGCTGTCCTATTAAAATGTACTGGCAGTCTTTTCATTCTGTAATCTCATTTTGCTAGATTCTACTCTATATGTTCCATGAAGGCCCACTTTAAAAAATGTTTTTATTATGTAAAACTTAAAACATTTACGAAAGTAGAAAGATTTAATGACATGAATTCCTATGAACCCATCACCCAACTTCAACAGTTAACATCTCATGGTTAATCTTCGTTTGTATGTTTCCAACTCCATTATCCCTAACTCTTTAGAACAAATTCAAGAAACCTTACAATTTCTTCCGTAAAAACTTTGTGCACTTTAAAATAAAGGGCTCTATTTTTTAATAAAAACAACCATATAATCGTGATCACATAAAAAATTTAATAATTCTTTAATGTGATCAACTGTCTAGTTACTTTCAGATTTTCTCTTTTGTCTCATACATTATTTTTCCATTTTTATGAATCAGGATTCAAATAAGATTCTTTCATTGCAAGTGATTGATATGACTATTAAAACTTTTTTTTTTTTAAGATTTTATTTATTTATTTTTAGAGAGAGGAGAAGGGAGGGAGACAGAGAGGGAGAGAAACAGCAATGTATGGTTGCCTCTCACATGGCCCTCATAGAGGAGGACCCGGCCCGCAACCCAGGCATGTGCCCTGACTGGGAATCGAACCAGGACCATCTGGTTCCCAGCCCACGCTCAATCCACTGAGCTACACCAGCCAGGGCAAAACTTCTTTTGTTTTATTAAAAATTTTTTTTATAGATTTTTAAAATTTTATTTATTTCTAGATAGAGGGGGAGGGAGGGAGAAAGACAGGGAGAGAAACATCAATGTGTGGTTGCCTCTCATGCGCCCCCAACTGGGAACCTGGCCTACAACCTAGGCATGTGCCCTGATTGGGAATTGAACCAGCGACCCTTTGGTTCGCAGGCCAGTGCTCAATCCACTGAACCACACCAGCCAGGTAAAACTTTTTTTTTTTTAAAGATTTTATTTATTTATTTTTAAACAATAGGGAAGGGAGGGAGAAAGAGAGGGAGAAATCAGTGTGTGGTTGCCTCTCATGTGGCCCCCACTGGGGACCTGACCTGCAACCCAGGCATGTGCCCTGGCTGGGAATCAAACAAGCAACCCTTTGGTTCGCAGCCCGCGCTCAATCCACTGAGCTACACCAGCTAGGGCAGGTAAAACTTCTTTTAATCTATAGGTTTCACTGCCCTCTACTCTTTCTCTCTCCTTTTTTTTTTTTGTTGTGATTTGGTTTTTGAAGAAACTGAAGGCTGAAGATTTTTAAAAAAGATTCTTTGTAATAAGTTTTTACCTGTCCATTTAATATTAGCCATCTGTGAGAGTCACACCCTAAAGCAGGGGTTTACAAACCCTGGAAGTGAGGTAGTAATTTTCTTAAGACCATAAAATACATGTCACAAAATCTTATTTTTCAAGGACAAGTTGAACTACCCCATTTTTTGTTAGCAATGAAGGACCGACTTCATTTCTTGTGTAGGTTATCTGAGAGCGGGAAGACAGTAGCAGTTAGCCAATTGGAGTAATGGAGGTTCCTCACTGACGTAGTAAGGATTAGTGGTGGGACCATAAACTGTCACAAGAGGAAAGGGAAAAACCAGGTGGATCTGCTCCACAGCCTTGGTCACCCAGTGTGGCAGCAGGGACCACACCTTCTCAGCAGCCTCTGAGGCTCTGGGCGTGGTGCAGCAT
>PVJI01029344.1:0-15412 GCA_004026765.1 Micronycteris hirsuta
CCTGAAGCCAGGCAATTTAGTTCCTCCCCATATGTCTCTGGCACCTTTAGAGCTGCTGTCCCAGTGCAGGAGCTCAAAGAAAGTAGGTTTGCCTAGTGAGTCCATGTGGAGACCCTTTAAGAGGGACACCTGGGACTCTAGAAACCCTCCATCTCACTCAGCTATAGTCCCCTCTAGTTTCCATGGACAGAAGTTGTGGTGGGGGCTTCTTTTCCTTACACTGGAACCAGCTAGGGAGCTTGGTGTGGGACTGGGACCCCTTGTTTCTTTAGGGAGACCTCCATAGTTGAGATAATGCTCCAAATTTTTAACCACCACAGGTGGGTATGAGGTCAGCCTGTTCCACGTCTCCACTCCCCTACCAGTCTCCATGTGGCATCTTCTTAATATCCTCCATTGTAGGATTTAATGTTCAGTGAGATTTCAGACAGTTCTCAATGATGATTATTCTGTAGGTTACTTGTAATTTTGATGTGATCGTTGGAGGATGCAGGTACCCTATTTCCCTATGTTGCCATCTTGACCACAAGCCTTTATCCATTTTAATTCATAAACATGTAACATTTTTTCATCCCATGTTATAAGTATTAGCCATATTAACTCATTTAATTCTGAAAAAAATATAAGGAAGATAGTATTTTCCCAATTTTATAGAAGAGAAATCTGAGAAATAAGCTTTTAAGTCACAAATCCAAGTAACCACTCCTAGGAAATGGAAATACTGAATTTGAACCCAGGTAGTCTGCATCTAGAAACTATTCTCTTTACCATTGCTTTTTCATCACAGTCAAAGGAAACACAGTGGCAACAGCAGGTAAATAAATTGGGCCAAACTTAGGTTTCCTGTATTGTTCTGAGTAGCAGTGCTTTGTTCATCGTGCTGTGCAAAAGTGCAGTGAATGTGGCACCTTAATACATCATTTCCAATTAATCTCTGTTGTGATATGTTGCTTCAGATGATTAGTTTCTGCTTGTCACTGAATAAACATGTGTTTTAGCCTCACAGAAGAAATAATAAAGGGACTTCAATCTGTTAAAATATCAAATAGTATTATCTGCTTCCAGTTTCATGATTATCACTTAGTTTACATCACCTGGAAATCCCTTGCATGAGAATCTAATTTCATGAGTGGCTGGCAGGCAGGCAATACTGAGAGTGAAATGCTTCTCTATAACCACAAATAAGCAAAACATAAAAAAGAACACTCGTGTTAGAACTCAATTACGCGTTCAAATATTGCATGGAACCCAACACTTCTCAGAATTCAAAGGTCTAACCTAAAGCAATTTTAGGGACTTACTAAAATAGCCTTAAATCCTGGAGCCTACTTACCATCTTCTGGGTCCACAGAAGAATTCAAGGCCCTGATAGTGTGCCTAAGTTACTTTGCCAGAATCTCAGAGCTGATACATGAATTGGGACAGAACCTAAATTTCTTAATTTCTGTGTCAGTACTTTTGCAATAACGTTGGCTTAAATTTGCAACCAAAATCTTCATTATTAGCCTGCTTTGTGTATGATAAACAAGGTTGAGAGAAATAATATTATGAATTGCCACTTTTATTATTTCTACTCACAATAATCTTTGTTTAGTCTACTTTTTGCTATTGATTTTTTAAATTAAAGATTTTGTTTTGAAAACATTGTAGATTTAAAAGCAGTTGAAAAATACAGACATACGTGTATCTACTCAGTTTATTTTATTCAGTACAATATATACACGTGTATGTTTTACTCAGTTTTCCCCAATGAACGTTTTGCGAAACTATAGTGAAATACCGCATTAGGGTGATAGCAATGACCCCAGCAAGATACAGGAGCTCACATCACAAGGATCCCTCATGCTGCCCCTTATCACCACAGCAGCCACCCTCCCTCACCTGGGCCCCTGACTACGACCTTGGCAATGACAAATCTGTTCTCCATTTCTGTAATTTTGCCATTTAAAAAAAAAATGTTACAGTAATGGAACAATATGGATTTAACAGGGATGTCCAACTTTTTAGGGTCTTTGGAACACACTAGAAGAAGGGTTGTCTTGGGCCACACATTAACTGACTACTTTGCAATGCATAATCACAAAAAAATCTCATAATGTTTTAAGTAAATTTAGGATTTTGTGTTAGGCCACATTCATAGCCATCCTGGGCCACAGATTGGACACTCCTGATACAGGATATGACCCTTCAGGATGGACTTTTTTCATTCAGCAAAATTACCTAATTCCATGATTGTCCAAAATGTGTCTTAATATTTCATTCATTTTCATTTCTGAGTAGTATTCCATGGTATGGATAGAGGACAGTTTAATTATTTACCCATTGAAGAGCAGATGGTTGTTTTCATTTGAAGGCTATTATGAATAAAGCTTGTATGAACCTTGATGTGCAGATTTTTGCATGAACTTATCATTCTGTTTTAAATGGCAGAGTTCAATTGCTGGGTTTTATGGTAATCACATTTTTAGTTTCATAAAGTATTTTCCAGTGGCTACATTAGTTTACATTTCTAGTACAATGTCATCCAATTTCTCCATGTCCTTGCCAAGATTTGGTGTTGTTTATATACATATATATAAATTTGGTGGGGCAAAATGTAGGTTGACAGTTGTAAATATGATAAATAGAGTTTATTATTACATTATTTATTGTATTATTTCCATATGAACTGTAAACCCACTTTTGTCCCACTATACACACACACACACATACATACACATGTATATATACATATATATATTTCAGTTTTTCTGTTAGGTCTATAGTGATATCTCACTGGATTTAATATGCATGGCTCTAAATGTTAATGATATTAGATGTTTCTTCATGTGTTTATTTGGCATTTTAATATTCTCTTGTGTTTATGTATTTGCCTATTTTCCAAATGTATTTTTTAGCTGCTGAATATCGAGTTCTTTGTATATTGTTTACTAGTGCTTTGTCAGATATGTGATGTGTGACTGTTCTCTCCCAGTTCATACCTTGTCTTTTCATCCTTTCCACATGAGTTACTGCAGAACATGTTTTTAATTTTGATGTGATCCAGTTTATCCGTGCATCCTTTTATGGGTTGTGCTTTTAGTCTAGTCTAAGAACTCCTTAGTGATCACTACATCCTGAAGATAGTCTTCTACATTTTTGCTAAAAGTTTTACAGTTTTTAGTTTTACATTTAAGTCCACGATCCATTTTAGGTTAACTTTTGTGTAGGTTTAGTTCCATTCTTGACTGTGGATGTCCTATTGCTCCAGCACTATTTGTTGGAAAGGGTATCTTTTCTCCATTTAACTGTTTTCATTACTTTATCAATAATTTGTTGTGTATATTTGTGTGTTTCCATTTCTGGGTTTTCTATGTTATTTCATTGGTCAATATGTGTATCCCTCCACCAATACTGTAGGTCTTCATACTGGTAGAGTAATTCTCACAATTTTCTTTCTCAAGAATATTTTAGCTTTTCTAGCTAGCCTGTCCCTTTCCATATAAACCTTAGAATAAACTTTATGTGTACAAAAGCCAGGTTGCTGGAGTTTTCAAGGGAATTAATTAAATGTTAAGTCAATTGAGAAAGAACTGTTGTATTTAATATGTTGAATCTTTCAATCCATGAAAATCTTGTATCTCTCTAGTTATTATTAATTTTTATCTACATTGACTTTTAATACATATATATTTATTACTCTCAGCATGATGAAGCACAATGGGTGTATTCAAATTCTCATAATTATGATTTTTCTTTAAAACAAAAATATGTATCCATATGGGTTCCCTAATTTTTAGTTCAACTTTCAATTCTGTTACTTTTAAAATAGCACACAATATAAATAGGTTTAAGTTAATTTCTATTTTGAAGGAAGAGGAAAATTATCTTAGAATGAATAAAGAGGTTATTTAGGAGACTTCTGTTAGGAAATAAAATTGTCAATGAATTCAGTGCATAGCAGTTCTTTGTCAGCTTTAATTTTGTATAAATTGTATTATGATTTATTAATTTGTAATTTAATCTAAGTTGATGGTTACTTATATTTTTCTATTATTTTAAACTAATTGAAAAATAAACTTATTTCTCATTCTTGAGCAGTATTTTTCAAAAGTTATGATTTTACCACAGCAATTTTAGAAATAAAATCCTAAGTAATTTAAATATGCATGATGCTAACTTTGTGACATTGTGGTAAAGTATCTAAAGCTACATTGATTTATTCTCTTTTATTTTTGGAACAAGTTTCTGAATAAACTTATGTCAGGCATTTTTGAAGCTATATGAGAGTTATTTATTTATTTATTAAAGAGTCATTTAGAAGAAAACCCAACCATCACATCTCAAAGAGAACCTAATTTCTTTCTTTTTTTTTTTTTTTAGATTTTATTTACTTATTTTTTAGAGAGACGGGCAGGGAGAGAGAAAGAGAGGGTGAGAAACATCAATGTGTGGTTGCCTCTCATGTGCCCCTCCACTGGGGACCTGGCCTGCAACCCAGGCATGTGCCCTGACTGGGACTCGAATCAGCAGCCTTTTGGTTTGCAGGCTGGTGCTCAATCCACTGAGCCATGTCAGCCAGGGCGAGAACCTAATTTCTGATACGAACACTAGGAATACGTAATCAAGTATTGATATATGAAAAGAATATGTAATTATGCTATAAAAAGATTTCCTGGAATGTACCTAGTTTTACAAGCAGACGGCGATTGAAAACCTATGAAATTTCTCTCAGTTAGCTGTTGATGTTATATAGGATAATTTTAACTCATACTTTAATAAATGTAATCATCATAACAATTACAAATGTATATTTTACCTTTATTATACAAAAGTGCATGGTAATTTTATCAATTCAGAAAGTTTTTCAGGCACTATTAAACTGTAGCAACCTCTAGATGAAATTATATAATAACATGATAGCTAGCCAGGAAAAATATATACCATTTGGAAACATCATTGAAGAAAGAATATCACATTCAATTAAAGCCATGACCAGAATTGGGTATTCAATAATGTAATTTTTAAAATAGCATTTTACCAGGATATAAATTTAATCAATATTTTCATAAAAATATAGTTTCTAATTATAACCTTAAAATGAGTCTGTTGACCTTTTCTGTTTGGGACTAGAAAAGAAGTGTGGAACAAATTAAAAATTGACCAAAAAAATAAAAGCAGCCTACAGATCAGTTGAAATACTATTATTTAGAGAACCTAAAATAATTATATCATGCACGACTGTCAGTACTTTTTCACTCTGCGTGGTTAAAGTCAGCGGCGTGTCCCCATCTCGGGCGGCGGTTGCACCTGAGTCAACAGCTGCCGGTCCCCAGCGGCCCGTGTGCTGACGTAATCGGGCCTGCTCCTGAAAGTAGGGTACCTGTGGGGAGTCAGCCTGAGAGTTCAGGTAGTGAACAAATAATTAGAAAGGCCAGGATATCCATGGGCAAATCATAGTTATGAGGAAACAAGAGGGAATAAATAATCAGAGAAATATAAGGTAGAAAGACAGAGAATTGTTGGGTCCAAGCGAGGAAGAAGAGGCTCCACAAGAAGGAGGGACATGGTGTTGTCTATGAGTGCTGCTTTAGTTCCTAAAGGGCTAAGTGTTCTGCTGCGAAAGAGTTTATTGTAACCTCTCTTTGTACCAATGACATCACCGCTGAAATGAAAGCATCCTGATTAATACAAGGAGGCAATACCATAAGCACCCCAATAATTTCTGTTTTTTTCTCACACAAACATTACCTCATTCTGTTCAGCAGGTTTAGGCATATACATAAAGATTGTATTTTTCCAATCCCCTATATTATAGATCCAAGATAAACTAAAATCAATTTAGATCTATACTGAAGTTGAGGAGTCTCTAGGAAATGTATTCTCAGCAACAGGGGACTTCGGGGTGTGCATTCCAGTTCTGGTTGGTGCAGATATTGCACACACCCACCTTAATATTTTCAAACTCACAGAACCTGGCTTAATGAACAGTATGAATTTGTAGCAAATTGTACAGCTGTTGGTCTGCTTATTTAGGGCAACCTGCAAAGACATTTTGTGATAAAGTCAGTGAGCATTAATGAAGATTTAAGTAGTCACTGATGGAACTCTAATGTATACTGTTGAAGCCTAATGAAAATGACAAGAAGTTTCCTGAACATTTTATAAAATTGGTAGATACCATTTATACCCACTATTAAGCATTTGTAAAATCAAAGCATCTTAACATCTTTAGTTTCCCCTTCCTTCAAAATAGAAATAGTTCACCTAACGTAATTTTACTTTTTTGTTTTTTTTTAAATAATGGATAATTTAACATTGTAAATGAGAATGTACCTAAAAAGGCCTTACCCACCCTCAAGTTCAAATGTGGGCTATATCTTTTTCATGCACTGCTTTCTGATTGGTGAGCTCTGTTTAATTCTCTTGAGCTGTTCTCCTCAACCCATTGCCATGTGCCATTTCTAGATATGTTGCTCATTTCTGATCAGTGTATAAATTTCATTTTTTCTTTATATATAACCTATCTATAATATATAATAAACATTTATAATTGTATTATCTTAACTTTCATGTGGCAAGAGGTCCAGCGTGCTGCATGGAAGAGATGAAAAACGGAATGGTGGCATTCAGCAGCCAACAGAGATTTAGCTCATTCAATCCTGTGTAACATTTCCTTCAGTATAAACAAATATTTCCACTCAAATGGTGACAGTGCAAAGACATAGGTAGAAGTGAATGTGTGAACACTGTAAAGACATGGTGAGGTAACTACACTGTAATAGTAATCATATTTGCTGCTGATTTTTTTTCATAGTTCTCTAGTCTAAAGCATTCAACTGAACCATTAAAATATAGAGAGTTCAAAAATATGCAGCAACTGTAAACAATTTAAGAACTCTGACTTAGAATATTTCATTTAATAAATGTTATTTTACTTCAGTCCACAAAATTAATGAGAATCCACAAAGACATGGGCATCTGAAAACTGTGTTGACTTTTTAAATGTTATCCCACCTTTGAAATCTTATAACACTGAATTTAGAGCTGTAATTTTGTTTTTTAGAAGATTTTATTTATTTATTTTTAGAGAGAGTAAGGGAGGGAGGAAGAAAAGCAGAGAAGCAGCAATGTGTGGTTGCCTCTTGAGCACCCCCAACTGGGGACCTGGCCATCAACCCAGGCATGTGCCCTGACTGGGAATCGAACCAGGGACCCTTTGGTTCACAGTTCGGCACTCATTCCACTGAGCCACACCAGCCAGGGCATATAGCTATAATTTCTATATATTTCTCCTCAATTACAGACTCTTAAATAATAGCAAGGCCAGAGACTAAACACAACATTATCAATAACGAACAACCTTTTCATTTTATGTAGGGTTTATAGTTCATTTATTTTCTTTGTAATATGTGTAGGAATTAATTAAATGGGCTTTGGTAAGTGACCTAATGGGAACTAAATACAACTTTGTAACTGTATGACTTTAGACATATTATTTATCTTTTGTAGGTTTTATATTTTTATCAACCAAATAGAAAGCTGTACTTGTCAAATTATTTTCAAGGCCATATAAAAAAATTAAGTGCTTGGGAAAGTTCCTTCTGGCACATGCTATACATGAAAAGAAAGGTAGCTATTAATGTAAAGAGGAGGAGTAATCTGAGGATCTTTAAAATGGCTCAGGTTTCCTGTTATAGCCGCTCTTGAAAAATCAGTTAGGGAAAGACAGAAATAAGGCAAAAGGGGAAATGTGTGAGAGAAAAGTTCCGGACTTCCCATGTCGATTGTAATGCATGCCTTCAAACTGCTAAAGGGATACTGCATTTTTCTATTTAATATAAAATCATAAAAATAAAGTAAAATATAAAAAATAAATAAGAAAAATAATGAATTGCAATAAAAGAGGTTGGTAAAGGTTAAGAAGTAGTACTAACATTTTAGCTTTCAGTAACGTACTCTAGATAAATTAGTCCAAGCCTCCCAGTAAAGAAAACTAGAAATATTGAACAAAGTAGAAAATAGAAGTTTGAAGACCATAAAGAGATTACAATGCAGAAAAGAATTAAGTGCCAAGATCCAATAGAAGTAAAAAATTCAGAAAAGTGGTCCAAGAATTGGAGGCCAAGTCACCATGAGGAAATTGCTGTATTTAGAAGATAATGCTGAGATGATAGATCAGCAATTTTCAACCTTTTTCATCTCATGACACACATTAACTAATTACTGAAATTCTGCAGCATACCAAAATTATTTTTTCGCTGATCTGAAAACAAATTGGTGTAATTTTCATTCATTTACATCAGATAGCTATTGTTGTGTTGGCTGTTGTCATTTTTTATTGGACAATCTAATGGAAAAGAGGTCCATGCCCCTGACTAAATAGTGAGGTACTGCATGTTTTTAAAATTCTTGGTGGCACACAGATTGAAAATTGCTGTGATAGATAGTTGAGCAGAAATTTGACTGCCATGAAGAGTTACAAGGGCAAAAGTTTTAGTTTGGGGCCTGTCCGAAGTGAAGGTGTAGTATATGGCCACCATGGGTTGGTGGGCCTACATACAAGACTAGACTAGAACTTCAGAAGCACTTAGAGTGACTGAAGCACTGCTTTGAAACGTGTGGGTGGCTCAGGAAGTACAGGGTTTGGCAGAAGTAACGTCTGCATGAGTGTGGTCGGTAGGGTTATAATATGGATGTAATAATGTTATAGTTTTAATTTGAACATTTTACCTAAAATATTATATGGTGTGCTTGAGTGCGATATTGTTATGTTACAGAACTACATGCTCATGATTTTATAATAAAAAAGGGGTGTTATTTGTGCCAGAACCCTATATACAAATCTTCAGAAATGGATTAATTTATTTCTGGATAAAGATTTTTAGAATAACCATGCGAAAATCCTTTCTTGATTAAGAGAATATCGATCTAAGCCTCAGATTACTTCTACAACATTTTGCAACTAGAGTGCCTGGTACACAAGCAAACTAAACCAGGCACGTAAGGAGACAATATTCATTAGAACCAGTAGGAGTTCTAGAGAGCCAGAACAGTTTATACTATGGATATTAGAATTATGAGATACATAGTCAATGTTAAAATAACCATGATTATGACATTATAGAGATAAAGGACAACACTGAAGTTTTCAGAAGAATCCTGAAAACTACCACAAACTATGGCAGAACAGATTAGGAAAGGAACAAAATTGACAATTTTAAAACTGAAGAGTACCTAATTGTCTAATTTAATAGCAGTTTAGAACTAGCTACAGATAAACTTCATAACCTTGAAGGCAGTTTGGAAGAAAGTAGAATAAGGTACGGAAAGACAAAGGGAATGATGAAAAGGGCAAAGAGGAAGTCGGAAGGACGCAGTGAGAACACGTAGCATGTGTGTAATTAAAGGCTTGGCAGAAGATGTGAGAGGCGATAGGGCAGAAAAAATATTTTAAGAAGTTATGACTGTCATTTTTTAAACTGAAAGGTGACATCTGTCATTAGTTATGAAGGAAATGCATGTTAGAACCCTAATGTGATACTACCATACACGTTTCAGAAAGACTAACGTTTTAAAAGAGTGACAATGCAAAGTGTGAGCAAGGTTGAGGAAATACAAAAGCTTTTGCACAAGGAAAGCTGTGTAAATGTTATAGTCACTTTGTAATATTGTTTGGTATTATCAAAATTTAACAAATATAATTCTACTCAAAAGAATATTCCCAATAGAATGCATGTGCTCTAAAAGACATGTATTAGGAACGTCATAGGAACATGATTTATTATTGCCCAAACTCGAGAGAAAAGGTCCATCAACAATAGAATGGATAAATTGTGGAGTATTCATATAAGGAAACATATCATAATGAAAGATGACTGAATTAGAGCCACACACAATACATAGGTAAATCTCAACAAACAGATTGTTAAGTAAAAGAAGATATCAAATGCCAGATGGGAAAGGGTTGGTAGATGGGTGGAAAAGGTGAAGGGGACTAAGGAGTAAAAATTGCCAGGAATAGAATAAGTCATGGGGATGTCATGTACAGGATAGGGAATATAGTCAATGATATTGTAATAACTGCAAATGGTGTCAGATTGATACTAGGCTTCTCATGGTGATCAGTTTGTAAGGTATATAAATGTCACTACTTTAAAAAATCACTACTTTTTATACCTGAAACTAATACCATATTGTATGTCAACTATATTTTATAAGGTATTTGCAGATAAAAAATGTAGTCATAAAATGAAGATGGAAAAATTATATTCTGAATAATTATATTTATACAAAGCTTAATAATATGTAGAACTAAATTGTGTCATTAGAAAATTAAATAATGATCACCATTGGTGAGAACAAAGAGGATTATAATTGGGAGGGGTACAAAAGCATGTCGGAGGGCGCTGGATCTATTACTAGGTCTGGACGGTGGATCCATGGGAACATTCACTGTATGTGATTATTGAGCTGCACTGTTAGAACTTTTAAAGTTTATGGGTAAGCTACATTTTAATTTAAATGTTTAAAATATAGGCAGGTAACTTGATCACTTGAGGAACTGGCCCCCAAATCTTAAGAAGATTTATTAACTTCTTAAGTAATTAAAACCAAAATGAGCTATAATTAAACACTATCACAGTGCCTAAAATTAAAAATTAAAGGACAGTATCTTCTGGAACTCTCATATATTGCCAGCTGGAGAATGACAGTTATAAGCACTTGGAAAACTCTTAGGCATCATCCACCAAAGTTGAATATGTGTACCATCACCTCGCCATTCCCTCTCAGGTATATATCCAACAGAAATTCTTACATATGTGGCCAAGGAGGCATGTACAAGAATACAACAGCTTATTTATAATATTCAAAACCTGGACATAAATAACATTTCATAACAGTAGAACAGATAAATACTTTATGGGGTGTTCATACAAGGGTAAACTGTATACCAAAAATCATAACTGTGCACCAAATGGATGAATCTTTCCTACAGGGAAATTATATTTTTATCAATACTTTCAAGAGCTAATATTTATGTGGTACTTTATGCTGTATGCTCTTCCACATATTTTGTATTTGTTAAATTATTTTTTACAATAATTTTATCAAGTAAGTTTTTAAAATCCCTATTTTACACATGAGAAACTGAGGCAAAGATAGTTTAACTTGCCCTAGATTATAGCATTTTTAAAATATAACCAAGAAATTATGTAAAATGAACAGATCCCTACTTCCAGTACCAATACATAACCTCTAAAACAGTAAATGACGTAGTTTAGATTTTGGCTAAAATGTGCTGAAACGCATTCCGATTGGATAATATTTTAACTGCCAGATAACCTGAACACACACCTAAAAAAAAAAAAAAAATACACTCAGTATGTGAAGTGTGGCATCTTGGACCAAGGTATACTTTTTTTTTTTTTTAAGATTTTATTTATTTATTCTTAGAGAGAGGGAAGGGGAGGGAGACAGAGAGGGAGAGAAACAGCAATGTATGGTTGCCTCTCACATGGCCCTCACTGGGGACCTGGCCCACAACCCAGGCATGTGCCCTGACTGGGAATTGAACCGGCACCCTCTGGTTCCCAGCCCGCGCTCAATCCACTGAGTTACACCAGCCAGGCCAAGGTGTACTTTTGTATCACAACCCCTAATAGCCTTGAAAAAAAATATTGATCCTATTCTTTGTTCTAGAAACTGAAATCTATTTTGTGAGTATCTATTTTATCCAAAATTGAACTATAATTAAATCCTACTAAATTCATAACAAAACTCATTGTCTTTCTCCCTACTCTAGAATAATATGTCCCTTATTATAGTTTCCTATGTTTCTTACAGATTGTACAATTGCATGCAGTGTATAATTTTGGCTAGTATTACGGTATTTTTATTTTCTAATTTCCTGTCTCTTTTTAAAAAATGTCATCCAAAGTCTCCATGTTAAAGCCTAATACCTCTCTGGTAGTCCAGGACTACATTGCTATAATTTTCATTAGTATTTCCTCTTTGTATTCTGAGTCTTAAGATTCTCAGCCAGTTTTATACTTCTAAAATATTTAAAAGATTTCATGAAATAAATGTATTTCAACTCTTATAGGTATCTTTGACTAAAAAAAAATCTGAAATACCCATTGAATTCTTATAGTAACTTTTATTCAGTTTTTAAGGTTACATATTTTGCTCTATGTTTAATATAAAAATGTTAAATAGTCGAATGCCTTGAACCGGTTAATATCTGCTTTTCATCTCTTAATGTCTATATTTATAAATTAACACTTATGGTTTTGTTTTTTTAAGTATATTTTATTGATTATACTATCACAGTTTTCCCAATTTTTCCCTTTTATCCCCCTCCACACCCCATCCCTCCAGCATTATCCCCCACTTAGTTCATGTCTGTGAATTGTACATATAAGTTCTTTGAGTTCTGTTTCCTATACCCTTTTTTACCTCTCCCTATCTATTTAATGCCTACCAATTATGTTTCTTCTTTCCTGTACCTTTCCCCCCATTCCTCCCTTCCACCACCCCACTGAGAACCCTTCATGTGATGTCCATTTCTCTGATTCTGTTCCTGTTCTAGTTGTTTGCTTAGTTTTTGTTTTCATTGTTTTTCTTTTAGGTTCATTTGTTGATAGTTGTGAGTTTGTTATCATTTTACTGTTCATATTTTTAATATTCTTTTTCCTAGATAAGTCCCTTTAACATCTCATATAATAATGGCTTGGTGATGATGAACACCTTTCACTTGATCTTATCCAGAAAGTACTTTATCTGCCCTTCCATTCTAAATGAAAGCTTTGCTGGATAGAGTCATCTTGGATGCAGATCCTTGCTTTTCATGACTTTAAATACTTCATGCAAGCCCCTTCTTGCCTGCAAGGTTTCTTTTGAGAAATCAGCTGATGGCCTTATGGGAACTCCTTTGTAGGTAACTGTCTCCTTTCCCTTGCTGCTTCTAAGATTCTCTATCTTTCATCTTGGGTAACTTAATGATGATGTGCCTTGGTGTGTTCCTCTTTGGGTCCAACTTCTTTGGGATTCTTTGGGCTTCCTGGACTTCCTGGAAGTCTATTTCCTTTGCCAGATTGGGGAAGTTTTCCTTCATTTTTGGTTCAAATAAGTTTTCAATTTTTCTTGTTTTTCCTCTTCTCCTTCTGGCACCCCTGTAATTTGGATTTTGGAACATTTCAAGTTGTCCCAAAGCGTTAAAAGTCTCTCTTCATTTTTGAATCATTGTTTCTTCATTGTGTTCTGGCTGGATGTTTATTTCTTCCTTTTGTTCCAAATCATTTATTTGAATCCTGATTTTCTTCCTGTCACTGTTGGCTCCCTGAATATTTTGCTTTATTTAATTTTGGGTATCTTTCATTTGTTCTTTCATTCTTCGGCCAAGCTCAATCAGTTCTGTGAACATTTTGATTACCAGGTCTTTAAATTCTCCTTCAGATAGGGTGGCTATCTCCTCATCTCTTAGCTCTCTGAAGTTTTGCTTTGTTCTTTCATTTTGGTCCTATTTCTCTGCTCAGGGAACCTGTTAGGTTGTAAGGGGGCAAGGCCTTAGGTATTCACCTGAGCAGGGCAACCTTCCTTGTTGCGCCATGGCGCTACTTGTGTGGGAGAGACCAGAGAGGCAACAATGCAACTGCCCTGCTCATCTCTAGCCCACTTTACAACGAACTCTCTGGTGTGAGACTGGGAGTTTCTCCTACCATGGCAACCTCTGCAGTCCACAGTCAGCTCTGAGTCTCAGATTCCCCTTAAGTCAGCCCTGCCTGCCCTGTCCAGTACCTTGCCATTCTCTCCGCCCTCTACCTTACCAGTCTGGTTGTTCTGTTTGACTGTTTCTTTAATTCTGCGGTTGTCGGAGTTCCATGAGGTTTGATTTTCTGGCACTTGTGGTTGTTTATTGATTTTAGATTGGTCGTTATCCTCCTTTTGGTTGTGCGAGGAAGCGAAGGGTTTCTACCTATGCCTCCATCTTGACTGGAACTCCCCTACTTATGATTCTCATTTGGACACAATCTTCCCATTTATATAGCCTGGTGTAATTGTGTGAAGAATAAATAACAAATATTACTTAGCTTTCTAAAAGAGGTGAAATATTTCCCACCATTAGGTGAGGCTGCAATTCTACAGCCCTCCCTAATTTGCCTTCTCAAACTGTCACCTGCAAAGCTTCCATGCTTTCTTTGTCTCACCTCTAGAGGTTTCTCAGTCATTTCAACATTTTTTGTCTTCTTTTTATACATCCTCACCTATATGACTTACAGCCTACCTTTATGTCTTCATGTCCATGGAGTAAAAAAATGGAACTAATATAGTATTTATGGTGATTTGATAACAACTCGATACAACTTACCAGACCTTGTATGATTTTGTCATCTTATTCCCATTCAGCCACATTTATTAACATTTTCTTTTCCCCTTTTGCCCGGCTATGTGCCAGCCATAGAGCATCTTGTTCTCTTCTCCCAATGTACCTGGCTTTGTTTTAACTCAAGGGTTTTGTGCCGACCCCTTTACTTTCAACACTTTTCCCTTCGCTCTCTCCAATTCCATCTCTGCCTGAAAAGATCAGCCAGATGCTACCGTGGCCAAGAAAACATATTCAACTAAATCTGGGTTAAAGAAATTAATTTTTCTTAAAGGTTAGTGTATCCTGTTGGATTTTTAAGCCAGGAAGAATAGTGTTAAAGTAAATGAAGATACTGGTGTGTCAAGAGCCAAGTCACTTGGGCTCCACCTTAAGTAAGTAAGATAAATGACCACAGTCTGTGTGACCTTTACCTCCTAGACCACCATTTTCTTTTCATTGTAAAATCAGAGGTCTTGATTATGGGGCTTCAGAGGGACTTTGGGGCTCTAACATGTGATGATTATGTAGTTTTTTAAAATACTATATCAAATTACACATTTTGTATACTTTCTCTTTTTTTAATATATTTTAATTAATTTTTTTGTTTAATTACAGTTATTTGCAACCTCTCCCCTCCCCCCTCCCTTCCCCTCCCGTCCCACCCCTCCAGCCTCCCTCCTCCCCCTTAGTTCTGTCCATGTGTCCTCTACAGTGATTCCTGAAAACTCTTCTCCCCATTGTCCCCTCCCCCCTCTCCCCTGTCTATTGTTAGACTGTTCTTAATTTCAGTGTCTCTGGTTATGTTTTGCTTGTTTTCTGCTTTTGTTGGTTATGATCCGGTTAAGGGTGAGATCATATGGTATTTATCCCTCACCGCCTGGCTTACTTCACTTAGCATAATGCTCTCCAGTTCCATCCATGCTGTTGCAAAAGGTATAAGCTCCTTCTTCCTCTCTGCTGCGTAGAATTCCATTGTGTAAATGTACCATAGTTTCTTGATCCATTCATTTGTAGATGGGCACCTAGGTTGTTTCCAGCACTTAGCTATTGTGAATTGTGCTGCTA
>PVJI01029345.1:0-15455 GCA_004026765.1 Micronycteris hirsuta
GTCTCAGCCTGAGCATCCCACCGGCCCTGCCGCTGCAGGAGTGGGGCTGGCACTGACCCATGGTAGGTGGCCTGCATGAGGGCTGTCCAGCCATGCACGCTGTCCTGCTTGTCCACTTCGGCGTGCCTCTCCACCAGCAGCTGCACCAGGGGCAGCTGCCCCATGACAGCTGCCAGCATCAGGGGGGTGGCCCCGTCCCCATTGACCAGGTTCACGTGGTTGGGGTCTTCGTCGGCAATCTCTTTGACCAGCTGGAAGTTTCCTATAAGTAGAAGCAGAAGCCCTGATGATCCGTGTGTACCCAGTGGGCTCACTTAACAAACATGTGCCGAGCCAGCCTCTGCACTGAGCTGCGGGGCGCTGCAGGGGCTCCAGAGGTGAGTTGGAAGCAGTCCCCACTCCAAACCCCCGGTCTGTGCAGGACAGAGACGACCACACAAAGCGCTTCGCTAACAGAGAGAGTGTTGGTGTTGTAAGAGTGCAGAGGAAGGAAACAGAGGAAGGACGATGCCCGTGCAGAGGAGAGGTCACACCTGCCTAGGGGCTGAGGGCCAGAAAGGGCTTCCTGGAGACGGGGTCTGTATCAGAAGAGGAAATTTTCGGCTAAGTAGTCCTTCGTGACAAAGAGACTGCAGGGGGTAGGTGGGCAGCCAGGTATTTCAGAGGCAGGGAAGAGCCAGGACGTAACCATAGGGCTTGTCTGCAGAGGTGGGGGTCCTGGGAGGGCAGGCTGCAATCCACTTGTAAAGCGCCATAATAAGCACCAGGCCCCGGGGTCGGAGCCATCCTGGGTGAAAGTACAGAGTCAAGAAACAACAAAATGCCTGATTTTTTCTTAAGTGCTCTGGGTGAACTTGAAGAGGACTGTAAGTATTAGGCTGGGAGAACGTGGCACTGAACACTTCAGTATTGAAAAAGATTTTTAAAAGTGCTTACCCATTTTCAATGCGTGGAAAATATCAGGTCGCCTTTTCTCCTCATCTAGGTAAACAAAGATTTTAGAAGTTAAGCACCGAAAGGTTTCACATAACAGAAAAGTCACAAGGGCGTAACGACACAGCCTAGCTTTTAAAATGATCGCCTTTTCTAAAGCGATCTAACTGGAGACCTGAGTAACAGACGAACCCAGCAGCCCTCCTGGGACGGTTATTGTCAAAGGGCGTCCGACATGCCTCAGAGGCAGCCACTGGGAGGTCACGGGGCCAAAATCACGTGCATGAGCAGTGGACTACTTCCTGATACCACACTCATAAAGTTCTTAAGCAATCCGAACTTTGGGATGTCCTGTTTTAGATGTGATAGAAAAGCAGTCTTGGAAACATCTGAATTCCTACGAAAATTTTAAAAGGAAACAATGAGCCCTGGCCAGGTGGCTCACTTGGTTGGAGCATGCTCTCACACACCAAAAGGTGTCTGCAGGTGTGCTCCCCGGGAGGCACCTGACTGATGCTTCACTCTCCCGTCAACGTCAATGTTTCTCTCGCCCTCTCTTCCCCTCCCTCCCGGCTCCCCCTGCTCTAAAACCAACCAAGAAATCCTCTGGTGAGGATTGAAAAAAAAGAAACAACGATTCTTTTCTCCTAAAGACAAAATGGACAACCCTGAGACAATGCCGAAGCAGAGGCCCGGAGAGGCTAGGCCGCTACGCCGGGAGGGAGGTCATAAACGTGGCCTCCGGAAGAGCCGGTTAATTTCTGCTTCCTTCCCAACGCGGAGCAGCCTGCCTATGACTCTGAGAGTCATCCCCGCCCCAGACCTGCAGACACAACTCCCTGTGGGCTGGCGAGAGCACACCTGATGGGCTCACAGGCTGGTCCCGGCAGCCCTGGGGCTCGGCTGGTGCTGATGTCCCACCTGAAGACCACCACCTGATCTCCAGCCCACATCGCCCCCACTCTGCCGCACCCCACACCCTCTACTTTGGCTGGTGCACCCCTGCTACCCCCAAAGCTGGGCCTTGCTGCACCCACCCAGTGCCAGCCCCTTCCTCATCTGCTCACCCATCACCCTCCCCCAAGCCTGACTAGTGTGGACCCCTCTCCTATCAGAAAGCAGACATCGTGGGGACGGTCCCCTCACTGGTGATAAAAGGCAGGACTTCCTGCCGCCTTTGACTAGCTCCAGGTATGGAGCAGTCAAACCTGGGGCTCTGGGCTAAATTTCTGGTCCAGATCAGCACCCCGCCCTCCAGGACAGCTGGGAGGAGGCTGCAGCCGACACAGGGAGCACTGGGCCTAAAGTGAACGTAACAGAATGACAGTATGCTTCGAGAGCTGTCTCCTCACCACCAAACTGGGGACAACATGTGAACGTGGGGGCCACAGGGTGGTCGCAGGGGTCAATAAAACAGACAGGAAAGGCGTCAGAAATGGTTATGTCCTGTTCAAAGAGCAACACGTGTTATCTTTACTAGCCACCAGCGCCCACGCCAGCAGGGGTCACTGTAACTCCAGGGCTGTTAAAGGAAGTACAGACACAGAACACATGTCGGACTTCGCCTGTACAATACAGTTATGAAAGAGCTCGGTATCTTAGTTCTAATAAATATGTTATGCTCCCTTAAGTGTTTCAGATGAATTTGCTATGGGCTGGCACCCTCTCATGCCAAGACCTTTTGACAGAAGAGAGTAGGGTCACCTGGCTTTAGTGCTGGTTGCTAAGCAACAGTCTGGTACAAATGAACCACTGACAGGATAGGCTGACCTCAGGAGGCTCAGTCAGCTGGCCCCTGCTGTCAAGTGACCCTGGGCTGGTCCCTTCCTCACTCCGGGCTCGTTTTTTGCACTGATGTCAGCAGATCTGGGACCCAGCCCAAGAAACAGCCAAGGGGGGGGGGGGGACGTGGAGAGGGTGGCCCGAGGACAGCTGTAGCCTCCAAGGCAGCCTGCTGCAGCTAATTCAAGGGAGAGACTGGGGGTCCCTAAGTCCCCGTGGGGTGAATTTCCTGGCATCCCACGAAAAGAGCTGAGGTCTGTTATTATTTATGTAATAACCTGCCATTATTAATAACACTGTGTGGCCCTTGCTGATGTCCCACCTGAAGACGCCACCTGACCTCCAGCCTGCATGGTCCCAGCTCTGCCACACTCTGCACCCTCTACCTTGCGCCCCACAGCACTCACCACATACCGTACTATGTCACTTGTTTTATTTAATAAGCTATTTCCTGTTTATTGCCAAAGTTCTCCAGAGCAGAGGCTGAATCTGATTTGCTGACTGACAGGTCCCATGTACTGAGAGAAGTGCCTGGCACACTGTAGGCACTCAATAAATATTTGTAGAATAAATGGATGAATGGTCAATAAAACCCATTATAATAGCTTCCACTCACTGAGGGCCAGCTATGCGCCAGGTGCTGGACACACATTTTCCAGGCACTCTCTGACTATGGCTCCCAGAACCTCACAGGGCAAGTGCATTTATTATGGTGGCTTTACAAGAGAGAACACTGAAGCCCTGAAGGGACAATGAACATGCCTGAGGCCACCCAGCCACAAAGTGAAGAACCAGCCTCAACCCGGGGTCTGCTCAATGGGGAAGTCTGTACTCACAGTCCGATCCTGTCAAATGCAACAACAGTAACAGGAGTAAGGGCAGCTGCCAGTACCTCTCAGGCACTCCCTCTGGGCCAGGGTGGCCTCGCTTAGTCCTCGTGGGAGTCCTGTGAGGTGGTGTCACTCCCGTCCCCCGATTATGGGCAACAAAACAGGAGCTTGAATTCAGGCCACCCACCGTCCAAGAGCCCTCAACTGCCTTTCCTCCAGATTTTCTCCTTTCAGTCCTAGACACTTATAACTGCCACTCAATTATTTTTTAAAGAGCATAATTCATTTTTTTTTGCAATCCTTACCCAAGGATATGTCTACTTATTTTAGAGAGAGAAAAGAAAGGAAGGTGGGGGGAGAGAAACATCTATCGGTTGCCTCCTATACACCCCCCTGACCAGGGATCGAACCTGCAACCTTTTGGTGTACAGAACAATGCTCCAACCAAAGGGCCACCCGGCCAGGGCTGCAGCCCACCTTTACAGCTCAAGCTGCGTGTCACTCAAGCCGGACCCATCACAGAAAGAGGGCGCCGAGGCTGGGTGCGGCATTGCATGTCACGGTTCTACTGCACGTGATGGACTAGAAGGTTTGAAACACAATGTGTCCTGTGGCAGATTTGCTGAGGATTGTTTAGACAGCCCTTCAAATGCCAGAAAGATGGCAAAAGGAAAAGAAACGGGACACCTTACTAGGTGCTGAAGAACTTCAAAAGTGCACTGAATTTTGTGTGAACTAGTCCTTGGGGACTAATCACAGATGAGGTCAAGTAAAAACTACGGTCCGTGGGCCAGACCTGACCTGCCGCCTGTTTTGGTAATTAGGGTTTCACTGGAACAGAGCCACACCCACTCATGTACATATCACGGTGGCTGCTTTCACCTGAGTAGAACTGAGTGGAAAGAATGACAGAGACTATATGGCCCATGAGATCTAAAATATTTATCATCGGGACCTTTACTAGAAAAAGTTTGCTGACCCTGCTCTCAAAGGACCCCAGAACCACCTGCGTCAGAATTGCCTGGTTAGGGAGGAGGGACCTTGCTATGCAGGTTTGCAGGCTCCTCCCAGGGCTACCATCTCTCTCTGGAGGGTGGGCCGGAAATGCTTCATGTAACAGGCGCTCCCAACTGAATTTTACACATAGCACATCCTAAGTGCCACTGCTCTGCAGGCTGGACGCTGAGCTCTGCATGTCCTTCGGCGATCCTCAGCCTGAGCCATTTAAACACAATTTGGGGTCCTCTGTGAAGCCATGGGAGGTAGGGGTGAGGAGAAGCAGCCTGACCTGTCTTGGGCCTGACGGTGGTCAATGGGTCCAGGTAATCTGCAAGGTCCCTGTGCTTGCGGTCAAGTGCGACCTCGAAGGCAGTCTTCTCCAGCACGCTGAGGTGGTCGGGGTTGGCCCCCTTCTCTACCAGCTGCTGGGCCATGCCGAGCCTCCCAATGAGTGCTGCCAGCATCAGCGGACTCCAGCCCACGGCCCGTGCAGCGTGGCTGGGGTCGGCACCCCACTCCAGCAGCAGCCGCACCACAGCCTCATGCCCGTGCTGGATGGCCGCCATCAGGGCTGTGATGTCCAGCAGCTCGTCCCTGCTGTCCCCTGCCCCCGGCTGCTCGCCTGAGGGGTTGGGAAGGTCCACGAAGGCACCAGCTTCCAGGAGCAGCTTCACCACACCCAGGTGGCCACCCCGAGAAGCCACAGTGAGCACACTGGCCCCCAGCCGGTTCTGGGCATTGACATCAGCCCCGTGATCCAAGAGCAGGTGTGCCACGCTCACGTGCCCAAATCTGCCGGGAAGATGGAGAATCGGTGACGCTAAACATGGAGCCCTGATGAGGAAACACTTATTTAATGCTCACCTGCCACTCAGTCATAGAGCTGCTTATGATAAAAGGCCTTCTGGCAGTGCCAGGCCCTTCTGGTGCTAGCCCTGTGTCTGCACCGCCACGGAGGTGAGCAGCTGCCCTGCCTAAGTTCTGACACCCACTAATGGCACAACCCTGAGAAAGAACTTCTCCGTGCCTTCATTTCCTCACCTGTAAAATGGGGTATAATTGTATTGCCTTCAAGGGAATGCTAAGGATTGAGCTAAAATACCTGAATACATGGTAAATATGTAATTACTGAGTCACCTAGGACAGTGCTTGGCCAGAGGAAGCACCACATCAATGTCAGTCATCACCACTGTGATCACATTGCACTCTGCAACATGCCAAGGCCACCCAGCCAGTGAGGGCTGCGTCAGCGCCAGAACCCAGGTCTGTCTGAATCCTGCTGCCCACCCTCTTCCCCCAGCACCACACTGCCTCCCACATCTTGGAAAGGTCATTTTATGCTGTTTTGTAGCGGGGCAATCTCTCTCACTGCCCATGCTGATTTCCCTATGGGAAGGGCTCACGGATGAGTCACGTCTACCCTTCCCCTCCCTAAATGCAGACACAGAGAAGGTCCTTCTAGAGGAGAGGCACTGGACCCCATGCCAAGAGGTGTGGCAAGGCTGTGGTCAGGAGAAATAGGCTCTAAGGTCTGGCCAGAGGCCTGCTGCCACCTGCTGGCAGGAATGTCCACTGCCAGAGGCTTAGATCTGGGCCTTGGGCCAGACCCCCCTCGGTGAAGCTTGAGCCAAGGCCCTGCTGGGACACCAGGGAGACAACCAAGTGCCCACCAACTCTGTAACACCAGGAAGAGGAAAACAGATGACTCTTCCTAGCAAAATCTCTCCCTTCTTTTGCCACCAGAGGGCGAAAAAGTTCTGTTTTATAGGGCTTTTCGTTGGCACACTCCTTCTGGGCTCAGAGCTGTGTGTGTCAGAGCTGGACGAGGCCTGGACCGAGAAGGAGAGAATGACAAGAAGAGAGGGCCAGCTTTGCCAGCTCTTACAAGACCAGAATGCCTGCGGAATGTCTGCCTCTGCAAGGCAGCTGTCTGAGTCTCTTGCTGTGCGCTCCTACTTTCCGAAAGTGGGTTTGTTAGCTCAACTAAACCCAGGGCCTCCCTCCTCCCTGTGGGGCCACGGCCGAGGCTGAGCTCTGGTCTGAACTTACAAATACCTCCGGGGACATGAACCTTAACAGCACCAGGTCACCGCAGCCTACAGAGCGCTGCCCACAGAGGGAGAGCTTGGTGAGCCCGTCCCTCCAGTTCCCAGGGGACTGGGCTGGTCCGCCTCTTCTCCAAGAGCCGAGAAGGGGCACGTCAGGCTGAAATCAACTCGAAGGCAGAAGGCTGCAACCCCAACCTGTCTCCCTGCTTCCCGCTGTGTTCTCTCCTGCCCATCCTCCATGACATTCCCAAAACCTAAGACCATATTCCCTCACCCTAAAATCTGATGGCCACTTCGCACTGCCCAAAGGTCTGCCGACTCTCTCAACTTCACCTCCTCCCAACTACCCCAGGGCACCCTCCGGCCTCGCTCCTCTGTGCTCACCGATGGCCGGGCTGGCCAGGAAGTTCATTCCGGTTTTTCCGAACGATAGCTCTAGCAGTGCTTAGCTGTCTTTAAGGTCATTCAAAACAATGTTGTTAGATTGCATTGTGACAGCTGTCATATCAGTGTGCATTTAAAAAAGGTATCAAAATTGTTGAATTTTTGTGCAGCCATTTTAACATTGAAAATGGAAGAAAATAGGCAATGATTTTTGGCATGTTACGCTTTATTTTTCCAGAAAGGTAAAAATGCAACTGAAATGCAAAAAAAGACTGGTGCAGTGTATGGAGAAAGGGGCTGTGACAGATCGGATGTGTCAAAAGTGGTTTGCGAAGTTTCTTGGTACTTTTGATATTTTGGCCAAATAACTCTTTGCTATGGGGCTGTCTTATGTGTTGGAAGATGTTTAGCAGCACCCTGGCCTCTACCCCTAGCAGCCAATAGTGGGAGAGAGCTGACATACTCAGAACATCCAAATCAGTAAAGTTACTTAAAATGTGCCTTTTATTTTATGGAAAAAACTAAATGGACGTTTTGGCCAACCCAGTATCATATGGAGTGCGGGTAGCTTTTATCACAAGCTAACAGGTGGCGCGGGCCATTTTTGCTAATGTTTTGTGCAAATGGCAACATTCAGTAAAATTACGCTAACTTTAGTTTTACATATTTTTTTCAATGAAACTTTGTGATTTACTATAAAATGTATACTGAATTATTTTTCTTAAATTTTAAACAAATACTGGAAAACTCACTGGAAATTGAAATAAAAATAATAAAATATGTAAAAATTCCGATTTATTGAAAATATTTTGAAAAAAGTACGTAAAATGTGTAAAAAAGAAAGAATGAAGTTTTCTTTCTTAAATTTCATTGTAAAAAAAGAAGAATGAAGTTTTAGTAGTGTTTTTTGTTGTGTTAATCATATTTAAAAAAAGAAAGAATGAAGTTTTAGTAGTGTTTTTTTGTGTGATAATCGTATTTAAGAAAAGAAAGAATGAAGTTTTAGTAGTGTTTTTTTGTGTGATAATCGTATTTAAGAAAAGAAAGAATGAAGTTTTAGTAGTGTTTTTTTGTGTGATAATCGTATTTAAGAAAAGAAAGAATGAAGTTTTAGTAGTGTTTTTTTGTGTGATAATCGTATTTAAGAAAAGAAAGAATGAAGTTTGAATAGTGTTTTTTTGTGTGATAATCGTTAAAACATACATACGTAATTCACCATTGTCTGTGTTAAAGAGACCCAAATTTTGTCCTTTGGAATTCGTATATCTGCATGTTAGCATCCCTTTAGAGCAATAAAAAAGTACAAAAATAAACATTTTTATCCATTACCCGCATTCTACCGCTAGTCTACAAAACACGTATTTATACGTGTCCCGCACTCCACTACCAGTCAACGTAAAGCGTATAAATACGTTTCCCAACTACAATGTGGTATTAGACTCTCTAAAGACAGGCCTGGGTGGCTGACCCCCGTGTGCGGAGCTCAGTAGAGTCTGTCACACAAACGAGTGAGTGACTGAAAGACGCCTGCCTAACTGCGCAGGGTGTGGCAAGGACGGAAGAACTGGCGTGTCCTCCACTACGGAGGAAAATGTAAAAGGTTACTCTTTGTATTTATCAAGTATGAGATAAAATCTATTGTAATTCCTAACAGGGGATTACAAAGCACTATCACATTTTTATCTCATTTGATCTTAACAAACCCTGAGATAAACTGCCCATTTCACAGATGAGGAAATCAAGATTAGAATGGAGAGCAATAATCCGGAAATTTGAAAATGACAGAGCCAAAACTTGAATTTAGGCCCTAAAATCCCAAACCCACTCTTCTGGTATAACAGCGTTCTCAGCGGAAGACGAGGGCTGAATTTAAGTAGAAATGCTGGCATCTGAAACGCTTTCTGAACGCGTGGGGTAGCCCAAGAGGGCATTCAACGGAGCTGCAAATATTAAAGGATTCAACAAAGGCTGAGATAGTTTTGTGGATGCTAAATTTCTAGTAGGTAATTACTGAAGGCAGGGAAGCTGGGGCTTACTAAACAGATGCTGTGATTACCAATTAATTTCTGCAATTAACACCTGTGTTTAAAGACCTGGCACATACACCCGCCCCTCAAAGCACTAGGCAGAGAGTCCAGCTCTGCCAACTGGGAGGAGGAGAAATGAAGGGCAGGAGAAGGAAAGGAAAGAGGCCAACCTGTCTTTTTAGCATCAGGTAAATCTGGCGAGTAGCTTCCTGTGGCCAACAGAATGGTCAGTTACAGGATTTACGGCTGGAAGCAGAGGCCTGGAACAACTGCCTGGGGGTGTGCATCTGACCCTGCCATTGACCAGCTGTGTTCTCTTGGGCAAGTTACTTAACTTCTCTGAGCCTCAATTCTTCATCTGTAAAATGGGGAAGACAACAGTATCTACTTCCTAAGGTTTTGTGTGGAATGAATGAGTTAATTCAGTTAAAGCACTTAGCACAGTTCCTAACACGATGTACCTGCTCAATAAAGGTTATAATTTTAAGAATGGTGGGGGAGGGCATGAACGTAACCATTTCTGATACCAAAGCATCCACAGGAGAGCTGACTACAGCCCCGGTGCAGAGCCTCCGACAGCCCGGCCTGACCCGAGGACAAGCTCTGGAAGGTCACGAGCTGGGAGGACACAGGTACTCTCTTCCACGGCGAGCGAAGTTTCGGTCTGTGCCGGGAGCGCTGTCTCGGGGTGCGCTGACGGGTAGCTAGATCCGGGGAGGAAGGGCGCAGCCTGGAACACGGTGGCACCTGCCCGCCCTGCTCCGAGGGACCGACAGACTGTACATCCTTCAGAAAGGCTCCCATACACGTTATTCCTCGGCACACAGTGCAGGCGGCAGAAAGCCGGAGCACGACCCAGTGTGGACAGAGGTGACGACAGACGGTCAGTATCACCAGCTGAGGGGCAACGCACTTTGAAGTACCCAGGCCCTGTCTAGGTCAATTTTAATCCTCTCACGGGAGGATTCTACCATATTCTCACAGGAGTAAACAAGAGAGTCCGTTATATCAATAATAACGCCCCCAACGCAGCACCAGGAAGGTGAATGAAGGAACAAAGAACATAATTAATCCAGAGCCTCCTGATTTGCAAGCGACAAAATCAGGGCACTTGTACCACAACTTCCAGACAACCGTGCCGCGTTGCAGAGAAGAAGGGAAGTTCTCTAAAAATGTTAAATTATTAGTTGACAGAGTTTAGGTTAATTCTTCTGAGTCTCCTGCTCCACCAAGATGAACAGAAATTGATTAGATGAAATTAATCAGATGGCTGACCACCCTGCGGCACTTCTTTTACAGCAGAAACTGGGGACCAGGGGTTTCTGAGACACCCTGCAGTCGCAGACCGTGCCCAGCGAGGCACCCAAGGGCTCACCAAGGGCCCCTCTGCGCTGGCTGGGGGTTCAGAGGTGAGGCACACATCGGTGGCTCCCAAACCTACCACGTGACAGAATCTCTAGGAAGCCTCTTCTCACACAGAGTCCCCATCCTCCCCCCTCCCCACCAGGCCTCCTGAATCACAGTCCCCAGGAAGGGAACTCAGGAATCTGATCTGGAAAAGCTTCCTGGTGACTCTGCTGTGTGGCAGGTTTGGTTGCCCCGAGGAAGGGGACCAGCTATAACACGGGGTGGTGGGCACCATGGCAGGGCCCTCCTGGTGCTCAGAGACCAGGTAACAGGAGGCATATCCAGGCGGGCTTCCCAAAAGAAGCTAGGCTGGGAGGAAGAGGGGGGCTTCACTGAGGGTAGAAGGGGCTGCCTGTATGGGGAATGGCGAGAGGTCTGTAGTCAGATTTCCCAAACCTGCTGACTATCTGTGAGCAGGTGAACAAATCTGTCATCTCAGATTCTCACCTTTAAAGTAGAGATAATATTCTTGGCACAGAATAAATGCTCAATAAATGTTAAACCCTCTCCCCACCAACAAAACAAAACACAGAGAGACACAGGAAAAGTCTGGATGAAATCACCTTGGCCTGATTTTAGTTTTAATTTAGGAAGTTTAGTTTAGATCCTAAACTGAGCTGAGTTTAGGAAGCCAGGGGGAAAGCCAAAGAGAGAGTTTGGGGAGGGGTCTGAAGGTGAGAGTCTCAAATGCTGCCACGCCGAGGGCGCTCCCCCGGGGAGAGGCACAGACAAGCATTCATTTCAGAAAGACCTGGAAGCACTGTGGAGGAGGGATGGAGGAAGGGAGAGCAGAAGGCCACTGCCAGGTGTGGCCTGGGCTAAGGCAGAGGGGAAGGCATAGATTCCAGAGAGGATACGGCAGGGACAGAAGAGCAGGCTTGGCCACGGCATGGACGGGTACCAAGGCCTATGACTTACCTGACGCTTCAAAGCCTAGAAGAGTGGAGAGACAGGGAATGTGGGAGAAAGATGGATAGCCCCAAAGGTTTTATGGTTGCCCCAGACGGCTCCAGGTAAGAAATCAGGCGTCTTAAGACTAAGGGTCCCGACATGCAGGTAAGTGCATGAAACACTGACTTGCCCATGCGGACAGGCACGCACCCCCTAACCAGGATGTGTCCCCACAGTGTGTTTATAGACTGATTGGAATAAATGCCCAGGGGCTGGGGAATGGTTAAGCAAATCACAGTACCGTGCCTTCAACAGAATTTTACACAGCAGTTGAAAACGATGCATTTGAAAATAAAGCGGAGTACAAATTTTCCAGCAATACAAATTAATTCAAACAACTGTGTCACACTTGGAATATAACTCAAAGAAATATCATCGGCATGATGGCTAAGAATGTGTTTTCAATTTTCAATGCCTTTGAGAAAAAATAAATGGCTCATACATATGGAAAGATGCTCTACTTCACTCAATTTAACGAATGCAAATCGCAGCTACACTGAGACTGACTTTTCACCCATCAGACACAAAAACCCAAAAGTTTGCTAACACACTGTCGGCCAGGCTGTGGAAAATAAAAACAAGCACTCACACACACCACGGCTCGAGGGCAGACCGGTGCGACTGCCGTGGCCGGCAGAATAACAGGCTCCCAAAGGCGGCCAGGTCCTCATCCCCAGCACCCGCCTCAGGTTTCACGGCAAAGGGGAAATTAAGGTTGCAGGTATAATGACTAATCTGCAAGGTTGCTAATCGGCTGACCTCCAGATGGGGAGCATTCTAGGTCAGGGGTGTCAAACTCACTTTCACCGGGGGCCACATCAGCCTCACGGTTGCCTTCAAAGGGCCAAATGTAATTTCCACTCCTTAACAGTTAAGGAGTAGTTCCATTTAGACAGTCCTAAATTATTTTGGCCCTTTGAAGGCAACCGCGAGGCTGATGTGGCCCCCGGTGAAAATGAGTTTGACACCCCTGTTCTAGATTATCTAGGTGGGCCCAACGGAATCACCAGGGTCCTTTAAATGTGGAAGAGGGGGCAGAAGAGTCGGAGGCAGAAGATGTGAGGACAGAAGCCGGGGACTTCGTGGAAAGCCCTTGCAGCAGCAGCGCTAGGAAACTAACACCTGCGCCGGCAGCAATGTGGCAATCCACACCCCAAGTACAAGCGACCTGTGCTCCCTTCTTGGGAAACTTCTGCCAGAAACTGAGGGGTGGTGGGACCTAAGTAGACGGCTGGCAGGGGTCCGAGATCTCACTGTAAAGCGGAGTTTCTTCACCCTGTATCAGGGCTTCAAGTCCCGTTCGTCCTGCCTCCCGGGCACATCTCACATTCATCTCCTGGCTCTCCCACCAACGTCTTGCTCTGCTCCAGGCCAACGTCACCTCTTCCCAGACCACTGAAATTGTTTTCTAACTAGCCTTTACAACTCTAGCTCACCCCTCCGATCTGTCCTCACACGGCTGTGAAAGCGACACTCCAAGACAATTTGGTTCTGTCACTCATGCTGCCTAGAACCTTCCATTACTGCCAGTGCCCCTAGGTTAGCCTTTCTCAGCCCTGCCACCTTCTCTCCCTCCACCCCCAGCCCCCCTCCCCCCCCCCCGCCATCCCATCTTTCTAACACTCCTACCATCGCTTTAAGTTCACTTTCACTTCCACACCTTTGCACAAGTCTCCTATCGCCTGGTTTCCAGCTCCCACTTCTTCCATCCCGCTTAATTCTTAGGCATCCTCAGGTCCACTTGAATATATGCATCATCCTTACCAGAAATCTCCCACTTCCCTAAACCGGGTCTGCTACTCCCAGAACTCCTTGAACTTTCCCTGTCAAGCCTATTCCCTTGTCTGGCCTACCCACTGGCATGTGAGCTGCTCCCAGTGGGGACTTTACCTGGATCCCGCAGTATCCCCATCACCAAGCTAGGGTGGATAGGTAGGTTCTTAGGAAACGCTTGTTGAAAGAAGCAATGAATGAACACCACTAAGACTGAGTTTCTAAGATTCCACCCGCAGTGTAAAGATTAGGTTTTGAAAGGCCAATGTTTCTAGTTTCCACTTCTCAGAGTTGAATCCCAAAGCTGCTCGAAGTTTACCATTCCAACTCTCTCGCACGAATCCTGAACTCTTTACTTGCCGGGGAGTCCACGGGGGTGCCGCGGGCGGGTTTGGCCGCCTGACCCCGGGGACTGCTGGACACCACCCCCGCCCCGCGCCCCCGACCCCTCACCTGGCCGCCTGCATGAGCGCGCTCCAGCCGTAGTGGTTGCGGCTGTTGACGGAGGCGCCGCGGCGCAGCAGGAAACGCACCAGTGGCTCGTGGCCCCCGGCCGCGGCAAACTGCAGCGCCGTGTTGCCCGCCTCGTCCGAGCAGTCCACGGGCACCGGCGCTCCGGCCGTCGCCGCCGCCGCCCCGGGCCCGGCCGCCTCGGCCCCTGCCGGCTCTGCGCCAGCCTCCGGCTCCGCGCCGCGCTCCGCGGGTTCCGCCGCCCCCGGCTCCAGCAGCCGCCGCGCCGTCTCCGTGTCGCCTTGGTCGCAGGCGCGCAGCAGCAGCTGGAAGGCCGGGGGCAGCCCACCTTCGCCCATCGCGGCCCGCGGCCCGCCGCCCGCGCCCTTCTGCCCCGCCGGCCGCTCCGGCTCCGCCCCCGGATACCGCGCGCTGGCGCCCCCTTCCGCCCGCCTGCGCGCCTACTGTGTGCGGGACCCGCGCGCCGGGGCGAGGTCGCGTCTCCACCGCCTCCGCGGGCGGACCCCGGGTTCCGGGAAGTTCTGAGCAGCGTCCGAGGCCCTGGCTCGCAGATCCACCTTCGCCTTCTCCGCGCCGGCTCGCGGCCCTCCCCGCGGCTCCGGAGACTTCCTGCCCCGTGCGGAGGTCGGAGCGGCCGTCCAGCCTTCCTGACGCTGCGAGCGCCGGACCGCTGGGCCCCGGTCTGAGTCGAGCGCCGCGCTGGCCTGGCCCGCGGCGCTTCCAAAAGAGTTGTTGACTAAATTAGAGAACGGATGGGCCCAGTCTGTCCCCACAGAATGTCCTGCGGACCGTTAGTGCCGGTCCTTATCTGGGCCGGGTCGTTAGGGCTACAAGTGCCTTCTGTACCTTTTTCTTAAGCAGTGTCTTTAGAATCAGCAACATCGGGGACATTTTACAAATGCAAATTTTCTGACTTCACCCCAGACCTACTGAACTAAAAGCTGAGTTTGGAATCCCTTCCCCACCGTGTTTTAACAAGCCCTCCAGGTAGTTTTAGTGCATGTGGAAGTCTGACACGCTGTACGGGTCTGGTTCTGTACACGGTAAGGGCATCATAGTGGTCTTGTCGGCCACCAGAAAGTCACCCTCAATTTACAGAGGAGACAGCTGAGGCGTAAAGAGGTTGTGCCGTGCTAAAGGCCCCATAGACTGTCCTGTGGGAGAGCTGTGACTAAAACCCAAGTCTTGTGATATCTGGTCCAATTCTTTTTCTAAACAAATATTACTCGAGTACCTATTACATGCCAGGTACTGTTTCAGGTGCTGGGAAAACTGTTGGAAACACAATAAACTCCCTTCCTTCCTGTACCTGACAGTGGAGGGAGACTGTAAATACAGGAACAAGTAAGGAATGGGTATGAGCGATGAGTGCTATTCAAACAATAAATAGGACATAACAAATCCAAGTGAATAGGACAGAGGATGGGATGTTATTTTGTAACACGGTGGGTAGAGAAAGGTGACATTTGCACAGAGATCTGAAAGAATTGAGAAGTTGAGCCATGTTGACATTTGGGGAGAGTGTGACCCAGGCAGAGGGAAAGAGAAAGATTCTAACAAGAGCAGCCCTGCCTGCACATTGCTGATGCTGTCTGCTCATCGTGATAGCATGCAGGTTCTGAGAGGGGGTGGTTGGTTTCCACAGATGGTGAGCTGTGGCCCCAAAGCCTAGCAAAAGGCCAGGCAGATGGTAGGTGCTCAGAACATGACTGTTGAATGACTAAGTCTCAAATACGTAGAGTGATAACACACAACAAAACTTGGTGAGGGTGTGAGGAAGGAATAAGGGTCATGGTGTTGGCACACCAAAGAAGATGTTAATGTCCTTAGGATCTGGGCCAGTAGGGCTG